>JARQZK010001465.1:0-232500 GCA_030704885.1 Cynegetis impunctata | reverse complement strand
GGGTCCATCGTAGGGGCCACGCTCTAAGATGTTCTTTTGCAGCTTTGGTTGTAATATTTGTGCCAAGCTTCTTAATTTCATACCGTCCATTTTCTAAACACAGCAAAATTTCATATGGTCCCAAAACTCGTAATCGCTCTTGCTAATGTGCATCTGCGAATCTCTGTGCATCAAGACAAATTCACTTGGGGAATATGTAACATTATCCCTGCGCTTTTGGTTCGTGATACTCAAACGGAAGTTGACGCAAGCTTCTCTCGCTGTCTGTTCAAACTACGATTGCAAACTGTTGTCAACTCTTTTGACAAATTTTTCAATAAGGCTTGAATCAAAGCTGTCGAACGTTGAATTCCCAACAAAAGTTGCAATGAAGTCATATTGGTAGATTTTTCAGTTTTAGTATTCAGAACAAACTGTATTTTCCATAGTCCGCTCGACCATTCTGACTTAATCTTTGAATCAACTTTAAGCAGATTTATATTACGCCATGACTGTTCATTTCGTCTATGAACATCTGGTGTTACGAAGTGGCGTTCAATGTTCCACTGTTCAAATATTTTGGAAATGTCGTATTCTTGAATAACGTACCACATTCCATTATGATTTGCATGGGTGTTCCAAATAATGGTAAGGCATTTTGCAATTTCTCACGCGTTTTAGTTGTTGTAACCGTTTTTAGAGGTAACAAGAGGCAGTATTTAGTAAATGCATCGACAATCACAAGTATATGCTTGAAATCATCTGTGGATACAGGCAATGGTCCTAAGTAATCAATATGCAAAGTGTGGAATGGTTCTTTCGACTTTTCTACTGGATTTATGAATCTCTGAAGTGGTCCAGTCCTTGTCTTCTTGACTGCACAACATACAACACAATGCTTAGTGTATCGTTTGACAAACATTCGCATTCGAGGAAACAAAAGTATTCAGCTATCGAATCATAATTCTTCGTGTAGCCAATCGTGAAAAATTAGAAAAATACCAAAGCGTCTCTTCCTAGGAAAGGAACAAAACACTGTTTGTTTGTTGTTCCGTCAGGGTAAGCATTTTTGTTATACAACATACCGTATGTCCCTCACGGTGCACCAGCTTTTATACCCCACAAACTATTTCTCTGTACGTGATTTTTTTTTAACACATTTATTGCAATTTATTACACCTATTCCCAAATTTATTAAAGTTGCAGAACTAAAGTTATGAGGTTATGGTGTAGAACGAGTCTAAAGCTGCACCACACAAATACCATATTAATTATTTTTGATTCAGAACTTTTCTGTAATCAATTACAAACAATTACAATTAATTGCAAGTAAGTGTGAAAATGCTAAACAGCTCGAATTATCACTAATGTTTATAATTCGTAATAATGGTATTTGGATTCACATTCTGTAGTCCTTTCATTAAACTAGAAAACCAACCTGGGCTGACGTTCAAGTTTCTCGCTAAGAATTGCATCATACTGATAACATTTTTGAAAAATTATGTTCTTCCAGAGTCAATTTTTGTTGTCCATTATTATCACTACTTGAGGATTTAGAAAACGTCTACAAAAATACGAGTAACTCAGAAACTATGACAGTTGCTGTTCTTGGCTGCATTTCGCACATCTAACTCAGATATGCCGTGAATAACTAATTTTACCAAATCAATTTGAAACATATTCTCAATTATTTTACACACATAGATTTTACAATTATCGAGCCTTTATTTATTCACAACTGATCTCCGTTTCCTCCTTAAATTTGTACCTGTATCATACTTGTGTGAACAAATAATTATCGTCATTATTATTATTCGCACTTAAATTTTTTACATGTTAATTTGTTTTTTTTTCGTGAATGTAAGTTTCATAAGTGACAAAATTGGAACTAGCGATCTAAACTGCTTCTTCAAAACAATCGCCCTAGATTTTTTTTTCGTGATGGAAAAGCTTCCACAAATTCTTTACGAAATCCGGATTCCATCGTTCAAACCATTTTTTTTTTTTTAGAATCATTCAATAAAAACATACCAATTTCCGCCAAAAATTGTACATCAGATAATCCAATTTGTTATACAAAATTGCAACCATTTTTTTTTAGAATCATTCAATAAAAACATACCAATTTTCGCCAAAAATTGTACATCAGATAATCCAATTTCCATATTAATATGTTCAACTGACTTACCCATTTGCGGCAATTATTATTTTCGGGTCTAAAATACCTACAATAAATCAACCTGATCTCAAGATTTCTGGGACTGCAAGGCCTTTACTAATTCTAGTAAAATTGCATTAGTTGAACCATCATTTTCACTAGAAGCTATTTTCATTTATTTGAACTTTTTCAAATGAATGTTTAAGCACAAAAACAATATTTTTTGTTGCTGTTGTACCACTATAACACCATTCAACAGTCCAATTACGGCGTTAAGGCACAATCCCGCTTCTGATGTTAGAAATTTAAATAATTAATAAGATAAGAAATTAAATTCACTTATAGTCAAGAACATTTACTTTTCAATCATTCGAAATTCAAAGAAATACAACCTAGCGAAAGCGGCAAGAGAGATTATCTGAATGTCGACGTAACCCTTGTTATTTTCATTCCTGTGCGACCCAATAATAATTTACGTGGCTCAAGTACTTAATAAATCAAACAAAGAAATACTCTGCACTCCAGACTAAACAACGCACAAGAACCTCTCACCACGTCGTCATTCGATAATCCCTTTGACCGGCAGCGGCTTTCATAATAATGTTGAAATTAACCAAAACAAGAGACTTTCAATTCTCCATCGGCTAATTTCTAACAATATATATAACGTGATTCATGGTCGATAGTATCTTAGACGTCTACGAAAATCGCAACTCAGTATTCTGAAATATTTCGGTGAATTGGCTCCGCAGCCATTCTCAATGATTCCGCATTGCCGATTATATGAAAAGCAGCAACAACTTTAATATTTTTAACAACATATACATTATTTCATTTTTCGCTGCGTTTTTATTTTCCAAATATTTTTTTAAATAGTTTGCTAACCTATGTTTCTTACTGCGGTATTTGGATTCATGAAAAACTGGAATTTTGGTAGTTTACAAATCTTCTGTGTATTAGTTCCAAGTAAAGTAATTTGTTCTTCGTTCTACAGGATCGTGATTTCACCGGTAGATACAAAAATGGCGTATAGTGCATTTTTTTAACGGAGCACTGTATATTATCAAATATTCTGAAACACAAATTATTGGAACAAAGAACTGAAACAACAGAGAGCGGTTTCGCATCTTCTGATTCTCATCAGTCTTGTCCGAAAGTGGTAACCAGGCAGGATGCCTCAATTTACATAACCAATTTATCAAACTCTATGATAATTATTCAAACATAAAATAACGCCATCTAACAGATTCATATGGTTCATTTACCTTCAATAGAAGTACTAAGATTTGCTGTATTTTCTATACATACGGTATGTAAATATCCCCGTGATTACTTCTCCGGAGGCACTGAATTCTTCACGGACCTCACTCACAGACCTCAATCAGATTTGAGGCTCATGTCGTCTACTACTTTGAAGGGTACCCATTTTATAACTACTGAATGTCTTAAGCTACAGTTCTACCGGAGGAACATTGTGGAACATTTTTGTTGCTGTTGTGTGTTTCCGAAAATGTTCCTTAAAATTTCTTTATCTTTCGGCAACAAATGTTGACTGTTTCTACTAGTCACCCTTCAAGCTATGATTCCACCGGAGGAACTTTTTGGTTGCTGTTGCGTGTTTCCGTAAATGTTCCTAAATGTTCCTTAAAATTTCTTTATTTTTCGGTAATAAATTTTGACTGTTCCTACTTGTCGCCGGTTTCGATTTTGAGCGGTAAACTTCAAAAGAAAATAGGATACCGTAAAACCTGCCAACTTTGCCCAAGGGCTCCAACTTTGCCCACTGTAGGCGTTATAAAAACATGGAAAATTTTAAATTTGGCAAAACGCTTGGTAGGTGGGTTGCTATGAATAAGCAGGTAAGGAAATTTTGTATGAATTTTAGTATTTTTAGGGTGAAAAGCTAAGCATCAGTGCTCAATGTCTATTAAGTTTATGATAATGAAATTAAGATTGCGGGAAGGCTGATATGTGATTCTCACAATGCAGTAAAGTCCGAAACACATTATTGAAACGCGACGAGACAAAACGTGTTGTTCCAGAGTGACATCGGTTGTTACCTAGAAACATACAGCGCCCAACACGTCGACTAGATCAGGTAACGTGTGCCTATATCGCATGACGTCGGGAATTTATAGTGTGATTCTGGTCATAGAAATTACTAGGATTTGATTTTATTCAACACGCGTCGCGTTTTGTCGGGTTGTATCATATTTCAATAATTTGTTTCCGCCTTAATCGTTTTCAGGTTACACTACCCAAGGTATTGTATTAGTGAACAAAAGTATATGGGCAATGTTGCCAGACATTTTAGGTCTGAAAAAATTTTATATTCCTTATATAATTTGCATGATTTAATGCAAATCATGACTTTATGGTACAGTAATAGATCCTGGGACATATATAGTGGTGCAATTTCCTACAAAAAACTCTATAAGGCACTTCATAGGAACAATTTTGGAAGTCTCTCAGATTGATGACAATTTTACTGTGAAATTCCTTAGGAAGGCTGGAAAAGGTTTCAAATTTCCAGATATTAATGGCATTTCAGACGTGACAATTCTCGATATTGTAGAAGGCCTAGGAGCCCCTACTGAAAGCAGGAGGCTACTATTTTTCAAACGAAAACCTCCAACCATATAATTTATTTTGATTTTTGTTGATGTTCCTTTTTTAACTTTAAGGATTTGTATTATTTTAGAGACTGAAATATGATATCTTATTGTATCTATATGATTATATTAACTACCTGATAGATTACTAAGAAAAAACCCTTATTTTTTTATAGAATAATATTTAGTTTGAAGAAGTTAAGTTTTTGTTGCCATTTTGACGACAAAATGGAAGATTTTGATATATTTACCTCTGTTAAATAAAAATACTGTCTAACATGTTGTTCTGATTCATGCCAAACCTTTTATGAACTTAATTGGTGGGCAAAGTTTGATTAACGTTTGCCAAATTGTCTCCAAAAGGGAATCCTCACAGCCGGGTAAAGTTATAACATTGGCAGGTAACTTTGCCCACCCCTAATTAATTTTTTTTCCTATTAGATGGAAAATGCTATGAATAAAGTGATGATTAACAATCATTTCCTTCATTCAGGTTGTTCTCCATATTCATCTAGAATGTGTTTTAGCATTTCATTAAAAAAGATATATTGAAAAATTCTGATTTTGGTGGGCAAAGTTGGCAGGGTTTACGTACATGTATAAAAAAAATCCGTGTTGCTATCGCAATGAAAACGTATCGTCGAGAACGCAACTAGTAAACATTCGTGTCGCAGATTAACAGTGTGCAGTGAAGTACGAACACGAATAAATATATAGCTACGTTTCCACCGGAGGAACATTTTTGTTGCTGTTGTTTGTTTCCGTAAATATTCCAAAATGTTCCTTAAAATTTCTTTATGTTTCAGCAACAAAATGTTGATTGTTTCTACTAAACAATATGCAACAAGGACAAACATTCAGCAACAAAATGTTCCTCCGCTGGAACTGTAGCTTTATAACTTTCATTTTTCAAATGTATAACAAAATGACAATAATACACCTTTGTATGTGGTTTAATAAATCAAAATTATTATAACTGATCTGCTTCGAAGAAAATTCACATATTTTATATTCATGTTGTTCTACACTACAATACCTCAATCTCATATGATTTTTTTTGGGAGAAGCAATAATGAAACAACGTTCTAGCGTATTCTCAATATTACTTCGAGTAACAAGATTTCGAAGATATGATTGTATTCTAATACATTGAGTTGCTTATCAGTTATTACCATAATATTAAATTGGGCGTTACGTCAAAAATACCCTTTCACACACTTCAGTAAATATTCATATTTTTATGGTTCCAATAGGATGCCTTCATTCCTGTTTCAGCGAAAATGGCGATATGGGAAGCTCTTCCAACGTGTTGGCAATATTTCAAGCATGTGACATTCTAGAATATGACAAAAAGTGTTTATTTTACTAAAATATCAAATATTTCTTTAACTTGAAATTAGTATCCGAGAAAAATATAAGGTGGAACGAATTCGTATTCAAATTTCATCTTCTTCGGAATATATAATTCCCTAATGGGCTTATAGAAATGTTTCATCGTACAGTTATGATCTACAGATTGTAGAAAAAACCTTTATTGCGTTTACGATTAAGCCTTCATTGAAACATTTCATGAATAATCGAGATAAATGACTGTAGATAACTCACATGCTGAATGATTCTTACCGATTCTAAGGAAACGAGATTGAAAAAAAAGGTCTGAAATAGTTATTTGGTAATTATTTATTTAAAACTATACACAAACACACACATATACTCACACAGACATATATAAATATATAAATATATATATATATATATATATATATATATATATATATATATATATATATATATATATATATATATACAGTGCGATCCGCATATAATGGACTCGAGCGGACAAAGAGATATAGTTCATTATATCCGAGTGTTCATCTTATGAGAATCAAAGAACACATGATAAGAGAACTACATTTAATTGCTAAATATGGTTTACAAAATATTATTTCTTAAAAAAATTAGTTATTTTACTATGAACAGAGTGTTTTTTCATATAATTGTTCTGCAAAATAAGTTTAACTTTATTTAATTTTGAAAACATTTCACTGCTGTTTTCTTGCTGGAGGAAATAGCATATTTTTGAAAAGTTCAGAGACAAATACGACGCAACGTACCGAACAACATTCACAGAGCTGCAAGCCCCAAACGCTAAGTCGAAAGGTCGAAAGAATACTGCATAATATTGCATCAGAACACATCGTGCTGGGGAAATCACCGGGGGAATCACAGAAAAAACTCGCTTATGACTAATTCGGTCCACTACAGGCGAGGTTCCATTATAAACGAGTCCATCTTGTCCGACTATTTTACACGTGTTTAATCCGGGACTTGAAAATTAGTTCATTACATGCGAGTTTCCATTATAAGCGAGTTCATTATAAATGGATTATACTGTATATAAATATATATATATATATATATAAATATATATATATATATATATATATATATATATATATATATATATATATACCATTGATGCATGATTTTTTTAAAATTGTTCAAAATAGATACTTGAACTGCATAATGTTCCATCTTCTCCTTCTTCAACTGCCCTACCCGGTTTCGGGTGTAGGCGACCTCTCTACAACTATTCGTATTGTGCGTGATACAGTGATACACGAATAGAAGGGACCTACAGTTTTACGACGGTTCCGAACGTCTTAATAGAGAGGCATTACAAGGCAAAATACTTCTCGGTGGTTTGCCATTGCATTCTAGTCTAAGATCCGAATCTAAATCGACATTCATCGGGTTGACAAGAGAATCAACCTTATTTTATAATAAATTTCGTACATAAGAAAATATATTAAGAATTGGTAGACAACAAAAATCCTGGACAGAATAATTTTAATTATTTTTAAAAAAATGATTTTTCATAAAAGATAATAATAAAATTTTATACTGGACTTAAAGTATAAAACATATAGAATGTGCAGACGTAGGGTTGACTATTATTTACCTGGACGAACTACTCGGTTGACAGGTATTAACAGGTATGTCAATACTAGTTACTTTCACTAATAGGATAATAGAAAAACATTTATATCAGCATAAGCGCTGTTTTATTCTGAACACGATGATATAGGGTTGACTGCAAAAATCCCAGTCCTAATAGGGGTATACAAATTTTAAAGATTTAAATTTCAACGCGTGGGGAAACGAGTGACAGAGAGATCCGAGGTAAGTATACCGTGTGATAATAAAGGACCGAACATTGCAGTTGTGTCTGATGGGATCGTGAATATAAGAAAGTGCGCATGCTCGGTATGTAAACTATATGGAAAGTAGAGGTACCCCTGCTACCCTCCATATTGCAAACAGTACACGTTATTTTGGAGAAACTGACATTTGAATTCAGTTTGCGTTATTTCAGAGCAACTGAAATAATATTGCAAATGAAAAATGAGTTTTTCGCTGTTAAAAACACATTTAACTGGTAATAATTAAAGAGGAAATAAGGTTGTATGTGCCTAAAATGGTAATTCATGCATATAAAGTTATATTTCTGTGCTTTATGTGGTAAAGAGGTGCAAAACATTGGTTCGAGCCATATTGGGCACAAGGGGATATAATTATACACTATACCTTTTTAAAAAGGCACGAATTTAGTCAACTTTTTGCAATTCTAAACCCCATCCTCCAAATGGAGTTAGAGGGTTGAAAATATGTAAGTTGATTGATTTGATGCCAGCGAAGTGTCTTTCGACTGTATAATTTTTTTTTCTGACTACCGACTTTTTATGTAGGGATTTTTTGGTTTTAATTTTTTGTACATTCCTACATCTTCTGTGAGCAGCAACTGAGGTTGAAGAAAGACAAGCTAATTGAACTTGTTTTTTATTTTTAGTATTTTTAACGAAACATGCATATCGTTGCTTATCTAAACAGGTAGTTTTTTTGGGAGCTCCGTACATAGAAAGAACAAAGCTTCTTATTGAGTTGAATTACTCTTTTTAAAAATTTCAGCCCATTGAACTAAATCTTGTTTTTAAAACATTTTGAAAACTGCTGTTTTACCCCTCCTATAAAATGCAGCTGTCGTATCACAGCCAGTTATTGCGTGTAAAAATAGTACATGATTTTGACACTTTACAAACGTAGATAAACTTTTTGATGAATATATATCTGATTGATGTTGAGCTTTTCCTGGTTTTAAGAAAAAAATAGTTTTTTCAGTTGGCGTTATAATATAATAACAACTCTAGAGATGTAAATACGTGGCGTACTCATGCATATTATGACGATAACAACTTTTATAATTTTTTGAATCGTTATATCTCAGAAACGGTGGCTGGTAGGAAAAAAGTATTGATACATTTTTTATAGATAATTTTATGATCTACAATTTTTGTCTGAGGTACTTTTATGATAAAACTTACTGTTTTGCTGAAAATCGCGAAAAACTCATTTTTTTGAATAAAATTTTTCCCATACATGGAAATGATGGGGAACTTTTATATTATTTATAATTGTGTTTTGAACAATTTCACCGATTTTCAGCTTGTTGGGATTTTATGTACCTTCACTCTCATTTGTTGGTCTAGATTGACCGGACTATCCTGTGGTATATTTCTTTTTTTGTCGTTTATTGGCATTACTATAGTCTCTTTACATATCTATAATTCTTGTATTATTCTCTTAAATAAAATGAACGTTATTATTTATTAAATTTTCTGAAATAAGTTTCATTTTCTATTGAGGATTCAATTTTCAGTTGTTTTCTGCAAGTTGAAAAATGGTGAGCAGCCTCCCCTACCCTTTCATCTGTAGCTTGCCGTCGGGATTTCTCTCCTCACAAAAACATTAACTAATTTACGTAATTGTTGGTCCGATCCTTTATAGTATTTAGATCTGCATCTAGCCGATCGGTATTTAACGATTATATCCGTCGGGTGGATTCCTGGAAGAGAGCCGGGTCAGAGACGGTCAACTAGCCGATCTATAGTGGCGCAACTTCTTCGGTGTTAGTCCTCTCAGTTCTTCTAAACCGAAGTGCCATAGTAATATAAATATGTTGGCGCCACGGCATATAAGCAATTTCTTCTTCGATGAAGGACCCCTAATCAAACTTTCATTTTGCTAATAAATAAATTAGAATATTCAATTTAATTTATGAATTTTCTACTATACCGGATGTCCACGGAAGGTGGCTCGACCCTATAACTTTTTTGTTTACGGAGATAATGACATGAAATTCAGAGGATCTGTTTAATGCATAAAACTGCATTTTTTGACAGGTAACTCAACTTCATGCAACTTCCGGTTTCACCGGAAGTGACATATCACCGGAAGTGACATAAACTTTCGGTTTTTAAATTAGACACCTGGTATATTTTCTGTTTTTTTGTCTTCATATGACAATTAGAATGCAACCATGTATCATTTGTTACTTTTTGTAATCGTTGTTTCATTTGTTTTTTCGAAAGAAATATTTATTCTAGAGGGCTATAGATGCGTTTACCGCCCTGGGACGTAGATTTGTGGGCGTGGCTTCGGACTTATTTTATTTCATTTGTGTTGGTCACAGGCTACTCGATGATTTCAAATGTTATTTTAATATCAATAAGATTCTTCATTTGAAGAAAGTTCTAAGGTTATGGGATTTCAGGTTTTTATTGAAAGTTTTCTTTCAGCCTAATACCTAGAGTGCGGTATCAAATTAATCGTAATGAAATTATCTTTTTTTTTAACCCGACGAGCCACCATGTTGCCATTTGAAAAAAAATAGTAATAATAGTTTTAAAATTAAACATCACATAGCTGAACCATTTTGATCGAAAACAGTAAAGTTGTATTTTAACAAACATTTTAGGACCGATATTAGTTGTTTGAACGCATCCATAGCCCTCTAGAATATAAATTTATTTCGAAAAAAAAATAAAAAACTCGTTACAAAAAGTAACAAATGATACATGGTTGTATTCTAAATGTCATATGGAGACAAAAAAACTTAAAATATACCAGGTGTCCCATTTGAAAATCTAAAGTTTATGTCATTTCCGGTGAAACCGGAAGTTGCATGCAGTTGAGTTGCTTGTCAAAAAATGCAGTTTTATGCATTAAACAGATCATCTAAATTTCATTTCATTATCTCCGAAAACAAAAAAGTTATAGGGGCGAGCCACCTTCCGTGGACACCCGGTATAGGTTAAACAACCTGTTTTTTTCGCTACCTGATGTGAAGAACATTTTTGTTATCCTATAAATATGAAAAATCTCGTGAGCAGCAAAGCTAAATCGTAAAGGTCGCATTTTTCGCGCGAAATGCATCGCGTCGACATGCGATTCTAGGGTAGTTCCATATGTCAAATCAACACACTTTTAATTAAATTTTACCTCACCATCTCAAATTTCGGTGATATTTGGAATACTTATTGTGGATGCTGAAACTAAGAAAAATTTCTAATTTCAAATTTCTATCTCGAGCCGTTTCCAAAATATGGCTGTGTGAACTTTCAAAATTTCGGCCAAAAACCGAAAACTTACCTACTTTTTTGAAATTGCTCTAGGAGCTGTCCTAGTTGCGCTAGAAAGCTGGAAGAGGTGTCATTTTGCAGCATTCTTTATGCTCTTTCAAGTGATGTATAATATGCCATACGTTATAGCAAAAAAGTTTTGTCAAAATGCAAATTCATATTTTGACTTAATATTTTTCCAAAAAGTACATAATTTAAAATTTTCAAAATAACTCTACAAATAATTAGTACTATTGTCAATAACCTGGCCAAATATAAAAATGGAGTGGTAATGGCTTCATTGTTCATTCAAAAGTTTAATTTTGATATTTTTCTTAGTTCCAGCGTCCACAATGAGTATTCCATATTTTACCGAAATCTGAGATGGTGAGGAAAATTGGGTGTGTTGATTTGACATGGAATGACCCTCTAACGGAATGTTAAAAAATCACGTTAAATAGCAAACTTCCCCAAAACAGTCAGATCAAGAAGTATTGTAGTTTCGCTATAGGCATTTTAACAGCGTTTGGTATATTTGGTATATATTTTCTGTCTCAACTTTTGCTAAGGCTTCAGCAAGCACCTTAACCATTTAATGCGCAGTCTTTCTCCTTACCTAAATATTTATATTCAATATTTCCTACACGATCATTTGAAATTTTGTCAGTATTCGCTAGGAATCTATATATATATAAAAGAAAGTCGTGTTAGTTACACTATTTATAACTCAAGAACGGCTTTACAGATATGGATGATAATTGGTGAGAAGGTAGCTTAGAGCCAGGAGACGGACATAGGATACTTTTTTTCTGTTCTATTTTTTTATGATATATAAATTCAAAAATACATACAACGCTAACTTTTCACCCCTCTACGACCAACCCCTATTTTTTATTTGTTAAATTCCTTCGAAATGGCTCGACCGATTCTCATGAAATTTTGTGTCGACCGAGGGGTGGTCCACCCCTTAATTTTTATATTTATTTTTCAGACAAAATTTCTGTTCTATTTTTTTATGATATATAAATTCAAAAATACATACAACGCTAAATTTTCACCCCTCTACGATCAAACCCCTATTTTTTATTTGTTAAACTCCTCCAAAATGGCTAGACCGATTCTCATGAAATTTTGTGTGCATATTAGTTAGGTCTGAGAATCGGATATCTATTTTTCTGTTCTATTTCTTTTATGTTACAGCATTCAAAAATACATACAACCCTAAATTCTCAACCCTCTACTATCAACTCCTATTTTTTATTTGTTAATTATAAATTATATAATTTCAATTTTTCTGGCAAGATTTTTATTTTTACTTCGTCATGACTTAGAATAAAAAAATTCATATTACTCCAAATTTTTTACCCTTCTACGATCAATCCATATTATTCCATCGCAATTTTAATTTTTTTTATTTTACCATAGATCCGCAATAGGGTTGCAAGATGGCAATCGAAAACAACAATAGTTTTGAGAATAGGTTGTAATATATTTTTCATACTCCCAATGATTAAAGTTTTTGCCGTGTCAGATAGATTGATAGATAGATAGAAAGATAGATGACTAGATAGATAGATAGATATGCAGATAGATAGACAGATAGATAAATAGAATGATAGATAGTTAGATAGATAGAAAGATAGATAACTATCTAGATAGATAGATATATAGTTAGATAGGTAGATATACATCGGCAGATAGATGAATAGATAAAAATAATTTATATGGCAGAACAACGTTTGCCGGGTCAGCTAGTGTTTGAATAATTTCAATCTTCGAACCGAATAGAGCAAGATCCCAGAGCCGCCAGACATTACTTATTTTCTCATCAATAGTATTTGTGGGATCAAGTAGTGCTCTTATGTACTTGCAGTGTATGGATACCTGCTACCTTGTGCCGACGGCCAATTTCCAGGTATCAGGTGCTAAGGATGGAAAAAACTCAACTCACTGTTCTTATTTTCTCAGTCTTGATTTTTATATATGGTACTCAGGGAACTATTTCAATACTTTATGCAAGCAGCCAAACCGATCGTATGGGCCAAACATCCAGCCTGACACAAATAAAGTGTCCCTATGAGTATGACAGTATGAGCGAAATGTCATGATTTGCTCATTTAAGCGCGATAGTGATTATCTATGCGCGTTGATCTCCCTTCGATACTTACTGTCATAACATTTCGCTCATACTTTCATACTCATAAGGACATTTTATTTGTGTCTGGCGGGATGTTTGGCCCATACGATAGGTCTGGCTGTGGCATAAAGTATTGAAATAGTTCCCTGAGTATCATATATAAAAATCAAGACTGAGAAAATGAGCAAAGTGAGTTGAGTTTTTTCCATCTTTAGCACCTGATAACTGGAAATTGGCCGTCGGCACAAGGTAGCAGGTATCTATACCCAACTAACATTTTTTGTTTTATAATGGTAAAGGTTATGTTTCGATTACCTATTTTATAAAACCTAAGAACCTATCAATTGTTCGCGAAACGTTTTCGTTACTCTTATAAAACCCCTATAGCACTTAAATAGAGAATCCTATAAAGGTAACGGTGACTAAATTTTAGTACCATATAAAACTTTCACTTTCCACTTATTTGTAACTAAGACGTTGTCGTTACCTTTATAAAACATAAATAGGTTTTATAGCGGCAAGAAATATATTTTCGTTACCGCTATAAAACCTTAATATTAAAACATCCTCGCCTATAGTGTTTATAAACACCAAAAATAAACCACCCCTTTTAGCTTCATCTCCTTCTACATTGTTTGTTCACAATATGTTCTATTTCAAGTCCTTCTCATTATTATTCTGCTTCTACTTTAAAGTTGACAGCAATGGATTTTCACTTTGATATTATGAAAATGGCATATTAAACTATTAGGTATTACCTATAACAACTTAAATACTTTGGCAATTTTTTATGAGGACTTAATTTCATTTGGCACGAAAGATTCATCGAGTAGGTTTACATTTTACCATTCCTAAAACTGAAGCGCCCCCGTTTTCGGCTCTCTAACAATTTATTTTTATAAAAACCTGAAAATTAAAATTATGTCTCATTATTCCTTTTTCTGCAAATAAGCTGTCCAACATTACTTAATCCCATATTTTTGAAGAAATACGTCTTCAAGCTTCAGTAATATTGCTTAAAATGCAATATTTTTCTTCTTTGTGAGGATATTTATGTCAATTCGAACACAAACATAAAAATGGCCGCCATATAAAAGGACGCCATGTTCGCCATTTCGCTTTTTAAAAACTTATAGTTTTATTTGTGTAGTAATAATAAACACCTTAAAAACTTTTATAGAACTTACCTAGGTGTCTTATGGGATTATTACCGAAAAGGTATTTCTAAAAACTGAAAGTAGCCGGAAAACCAATTCAAAGCTACCAGTTCTCAAATGTCAAATATCTATTGCATAACTCCACTTTTGAATGTCGTTTTTGTTTATATTAGCTTTGAAACGAGTGTTATATTAATATATTTTCTTGAGGAATGTCTGCGTTTTAGTCTATATCATTTTTGGTAAATTTAGTTGTGGGTGATTTATCACCTGGTGTGCTTCGCAAAATATTCTCCCGGGTTTAAGCGTACTTTCTATAAAAGCTGCTACTGTATTTAAACTTTTTCCAATTTTTTCTTTCTTGTGGCTTATTTATTTACTTACAATCAATTATTGAATCATAGACAATAACCACGATTACTGATTAAACATTAAGAAAACACGGAAAACAATCATCAAACATCTTTACCTCAAAAATATAGTTTCGGTCCCTTCTATGAAAAAGTTTTATAAAATTCCTATAAGTTTTATGAAATTCTTTAGGTTTTGTACTAGCTGTAGAATATTTATTAAGTGCCTTAAGATTTGTAAAGGTTTTACGAAGTAAGCTATAAAACCCCAAGAGTAAAAGTTTTATAATGAGGTTTTTAAGAACGCTATAAAACTCTTTTAAAAAACTATAAGTAACCAACACCAAAGGTTTTATAGATACGGTAACGGAAACGTTTTGGATGCAATGTTATAAAACTTCAAGTATTTTGGTATTTTCTGGACGTGTTTTAAACCTTGTAACACCAATAGTTTTCTTATAAAACTAAAAAAACTATTATAAAAGCTAAGGTTCTTTATGAACCTCTTATAAATATCCGCTACCGATTAATAAAACTTTAGGCTCCAAAAAATGTTAGTTGGGTACACTGAATGTACATAAGAACACTACCTCATCCCATACATATTATTGCTGAGAAAATAAGTCTGGCGGCTCTGGGATCTTGGACTAGAATTATGTCGAATTTTTTACCACTTAAAAAGTTTTCATTACCACAGGACGTCAGGAGCAGCACTTAAACTATGTAAGACCTTTTTTCTGATCAGAAACTTTTTTTTTATATGACGGTGAGTTGATGGTAGACCTATTAAACAAAATATTATTTCATAAAAGTTTTTCGAGACCCATTTCCTTGATCAAAACGATGTCAAATAATCATCGAAAAGGTACTGATATGAATATTATTCATAAAGTACTCAGGAATAGTATTATACAGTGAGTATCAAATAGTTTGCAACAAATTTTTATTATCCATTTGTAAGAAAATTTTATTGCATCGTATAAAACTTGGATTTGAAGTGTCAAAATTCTGAATTTCTGAACGGTGTGCACGGCAGATCAGAATATAAAAATTTTGATCACGAGTAAACTACTCTTATTTTCGACATTATTAAAAAAGTTCATTTAAAAAAGTTGTTTGAATTTGAAAACAATATTCAGGTTTTAAATCACTGCTACCTACGCAACAAAACAGAAATAATTAATTTTTTCATGGATCTAGCCTCATAAAGAGTACTAGTAACTCATACACACCTTAGGCGCCTCCCTCATATTGCTATAGTAATATTTCAATGTGACATTTAGTCCAATTCATCAACTAGTATATCTATGTTTGTAGAAAATGGTTTAAATTTTGACTAGTTTTTGGTGCAAATTTGATATTTCAATCTGTATGTATGATAATATGTATTGAACACGAATAAAAATCAAATTACAAAAACGTTCACAAACTTGAATATTATCAATCACTAAATGCTTAAATTTCCACATCCTTCCATTGCTAAACATTTATTTATTATTATTCTTGCACAAAATTCTTCACTCAAATTTTCTTTAAAAAAATACATTTTTGTTTTGTTGCATAGGTGGCTGTGATTTAAAATCTGATTATTGTTTTTTAAATTAAAAAACTTTTTTAAATAAACTTTCATAATAATATCGAAAATAAGAGTAGTTTATTTTTCAAAATTCTTGCTGTTCTCCCCTGTACACAGTTCAGGAATTTAGAATTTGGATATCCCAAATCCAAGCTTCCCGCAATCCACCAATTTTTATCGAGAATAAAACTTTCTGACAAATGGATAAGGAAGATGTTTCCCATATGCTGCAAACTTTTTGAAATTCACTGTATAAGGCCAACGCAAAATTTGACTTGCTGATCCATTAAGGCATGACTTATCAGTACACCCTCGTAAAAATGGTGTCAACTTATAGAATGTCTACTCTGAATATAATATAATGTTTCATTCATCCATAGGGATGAATGAAACACTAGGAGGGTGCTGAAAAAAAGAAATTGCTACCGATCACGAAATTCCTTAAGACATAATGTCGTCTTGAAATGTGAAAATATTCCGCGGGAAATGGAAAAATGCATTTCACCAGAAACTCTTCGACCACCAACCATAAAATGATAGAAGTGTAGATACACACCATACATACTACACAACTATTATGTAATGAAATTTCAACCGTTGACATATACCAACCAAAAATTTGAATTGTCTTCTAAAAGTTCAATCTAAAATAAGAGCATTCGAAAAAAATTCCATTGCTAAAAAGAATCGAAAATTATGAGAAATAGGATATTTAAACAAATCATTCAACTTAAGACTTGCCTTGAGGCTCTACCAAAGGTTCATCACAATCTTCATTTCTGCGACAACTACTTTGTCACAAAAAAATTATCTAGGGGTTACTATACGTCACTTTGCAGTTTAAAACGAAAATAAATTTTTTTTTTACTCAAGGAACCTACAGTTTAACGCCGGTTCCGAACGACCAATGGGCTTGAATCTAAGTCATTACCCAACAGATTAATATTTGAACCACTAAATTTCGGATATAGACAACGCCCAAGAGCATGGTGGGACTCGAACCCACATTCCTCGGTTTACAAGCGATACACCTTACCCCTGGGCTACCGAGGCCTAAAGATAAACTTCAAATCATGAAAAATATGCAAGTGGACCATGGTCAATTCAATATACCACATAAAAAGAACAAGGAAATCTCTATTGTATTCTCGAGATGGAATTCTGCATTTTCGATCTACGCGGTGAATTGTTGGTTTTCAATATCTTTTGGCGCAGGACGCTCTGGGTTGTTATCCAGATAGAAGTCCCGACCGTGGTTTGTTTTGAGGAACCATTAGAAATTTGTTAATTCGCTCCGAGTCAAATAAACTGCAGTGATGAGGTCTAATAAGATCGAAACAACTGTATGCATATTTTGAGTCGGAGTGACCTGGCGATTTCTATAATCCACTGTTGCATTGTGAATGTAGAATTCTAGTCGCGGCATACATATAACCAGCCATTATTGTAGATTTTTTCTTGTTCACTTTATGTATAACTTCCCCAATGAGCACCAATAACGTATTCGTATGACATGAGTCGATCTTGTCATTCGAATTTATGTCAGTATTGTTTACTTCCTTGGAATCTGCGAGTTTACTTGAATATGACAGTATTAGTTCCATGATTCCCACAATATTTAGGATCTGCTAACCTGTGAGTATATTTCAACGTTGCCAAATGTATACTATTCCGCAAATGAAGTGCAATTTCCAGCATAAGAATCCGTATTATGAACGTTTTCATGAATATTTACTATCGGCATGAGTCTTAATGTTATGAACTGAGATGTAATTTTCCTTAGAATGATGAATTGGATTACAATTATGGAGATCTTCCAGACTCCGAAATATGATGAGATTTCTGTTATTTTCTAACTCCGTGCTGAAAACACCGAACATGCACTGAGAGTTTGTCGCTCGATTAACTTTTTTTATAAAAAATTTAATCTAACAGAGCAAATATCCGGATTCAAGGAAGTAGCAAAGTTACGAAATAAATAAAAACGATTTTGAAAATAATGCTTATTATGGCAAAATCTAATTCATTTATTTCAGATGTTTGCTACTTTCTTGAATCCGGAGGTTAGGTTATTAAGGTTGTGTTAGGATTCAAATTTCTTGCAAATAAACAGTGATCTGCGTACATATTCCTTATTTTCTTTCGAATAATTAGCAAATTACTTTGAAATGCATAGTGTTTATAACAAATTTACAAAAACAACCCTTTCAATTGTTTGTATAAAATCACATTAAATAAGTAGCTTACTAATTAAAACAGTAGTTTACAGTATAACTCCAGTTTAGAATCTGACAAACAACTTGACATTTCATATTTAAGGTTATCAGAACAGCAGACATGGTATCTATCAACAGAGTAGCATCCTAGATCACAAAGAATTCAATTACAATATTCTTCTATGGAGTATTGTAAATTTGGCAACTTGGACGTGTTCTTGACGCCTTCTCACTGGTCAGCTTAGGAGAAATTTGCAGATGTACCTCCATGGTTATGAAGAAGTTACCTGGAGGGCTTACTCAATGATTCGCCTAACGGAAATTATTGGTTATTCAAACGTCACCCAAGTGTATTATAGACAGTGTTTCACTTAATCTCGATGAGCACTCAAATCATTGATTTCACAAAATTAGAGCTTTTTCTTGTAAGACTTATCATAGACAAGACAAAAAATACTTGGAAATAGTACATCGCAGTTGATACTGACGAATTCTCTTCGATTTCGAAATATAAGTTTCACTTTAATGTGATTAAGTTTCCACTTCTGAATTTTATGTTATGTTGACTGATTTATCTAAGTGAAATAACTACAGTGTCCTCCAGACGATTACAGTAATTCCTCAGCTATAAGTACCTTATTTTGCTTTCTCCTATAGGTACCCTATCTATGCTATATTCGCCGAACTTAGTAATTAAGACTGATTGTCGAACGCCTTTACTAATTACGAAAACGTGTTAATGAAAAAACAACTGATAATTCCCAGGAGCGTGTTGGGGGGCCAAATGATATATGCGACGAGTAATAATAGATTATATATGTATTTGCACTTGACCGGTATTAATTCCAGTTTTCAAAACGATTGCTAGAATTGACGTCACGATGAAGCAGCACGTAGCTCGTTTAATCAAATAAATAAATTAATTGTTGTTGTATATAAAACAACATCGAGTACGATTTCCAATCCCCATGGTGACAATTTACTAAATATTCAAGAATATACAGATATATTTGAATATTACTTGAAGCAGTTGAAACGAACCTATATTATAAACATAATTTTATTCAGATCTCAGAAAGATATAAATAAGGGAGCATCCATTCCCCCCTTGGTGAGATGTCGTGAGATTTTGCTCGACCCCCTCCCCCACCCCGAATTTCACATGAGATTTTTAAAATGCGTATTTGTTACGTAATAACTCATTCACATAACAAATACGCATTTTAAGAATCTCATGTGGAATTCGCGGTGGCGGAGGGGGTCGAGCAAAATCTGTACTCGATTCCATTAGATTTATTTAAAAAAACAATTTTCTCATAATCTTTTCTATTTAATAACTGAGATTGAGTTCTCGCACATCACTTGGTGAAACATCATAAAGAATAAAGTATAAACTTTAAAATAAAAAAACACTTGGCTTATGTTTCAAAATATAACAAATATTTAGATACTGTATTTAGCAGTAACGAAAAGTCGACATGTTTCGAGTTATGAACTCATTATCAAGACTGACTACAGGCGAGTATTACATCGTATTTTATAAAACAGACAAAAGCAAAGGTGATACCTGAAAATCAATTTGTTCGTTTACAAGGGGCAATTGACTATTATGGGCGGAACTTATTTCGAGAATTTCAAGAAGGTCAAGGCGTTTTCCTTTGTTACCTGAATGTAACAATTTTGTTGAAATCCAGGAAGTGATTGAATTTTATACAATGCTCAGAGAAGCCATTTTTTTTTGTAAAATTGACTTTTTATGTTCTTCAACACGAATATTTATATTCCTGTCTGTCTGTCCAATATAGAAAGCTGGACATTCGTCGCAAAATATTTTATAAACACCACTGTTTTCTCCGATGTTAGATTTTTCTTCATTATTGACCAAGAATGACTTCAAGTTTCTTTTATTTGTAGAAACTGTTTTAACGTTATGTTTCGCTAGTCTGGCTTACTAACGTTTCATTATGGATACGTTATGTAGATGATATTTTTTGTATTTGGACCGGTACAGATAGGCAGTTAGATAATTTCCTTAAATATATAAATACTTTCTACAACTCGATTCAATTTACAAAAGAAGTAGAAAACGAAAACGGTATCTTAAATTTCTAAGACGTTCAGATTGCTAGGAATTTGAATTCTCTTACTTTCAACATTTATCGAAAACCAACCTTCACAGATACTTTAATTGACAGCGACAGTAACCAACACATTAAAATAAAACTCAGTGCTTTTCATTCGTTCATACATAGGTTGTTCACGATTCCATTATAGGAAACACATTTTCAAACTGAAGTTAATACAATTAAATTATTAGCTACTAATAACGGTTACAATAAAAGTCTTATCGACAAGCTCATTGAGAAAAACGAATAAAGTATTTGTTGCATTCAATATACCCCACGCAAACTATTAATGAAGAACAAAAATACTTCCCAATAAATTATGTGCCTTATTTGAGTAGCAAAATTTGTAACAGACTAGCGAAACATAACGTTAAAACAGTTTGTACAAATAAAAGAAACTTGAAGTCATTATTGGTCAATAATGAAGAAAAATCTAACATCGGAGAAAACAGTGGTGTTTGTAAAATTTTTGCGACGAACGTCCAGCTTTCTATATTGGACAGACAGGAAGGAATATAAATATTCGTGTTGAAGAACATAAAAAGTCAATTTTACAAAACAAAAATACCACTGGCTTCTCTGAACATTGTATAAAATTCAATCACTTCCTGGATTTCAACAAAACCAAATTGTTACATTCAGGTAACAAAGGAAAGCGCCTTGACCTTCTTGAAATTCTCGAAATAAGTTCCGCCCATAATAGTCAATTACCCCTTGTAAACGAACAAATTGATTTTCAGGTATCACCTTTGCTTTTGTCTGTTTTATAAAATACGATGTAATACTCTCCTGTAGTCAGTCTTGATAATGAGTTCATAACTCGAAACATGTCGACTTTTCGTTACTGCTGAATACAGTATCTAAATATTTGTTATATTGTGAAACATAAGCCAAGTGTTTTTTTATTTTAAAGTTTATAATTTATTCTTTTCTATTTAAGACTAGTATTTAAGATTTTTAATGACGTGGCATAGAATCACAATGAGATTTAATAATAAAATACTTGAATAGGAACTACTAAAATTTTTGAAAGAATATTCATTCTAATTCAATCCACGGAAACTCATGTATGATTTCAAGATTGACTACTGGATCCAACATGTCCATGAAATTTTCCGTAAAATCCTCTTTTCCTTCAACCTCGCTCTTGTTCATATTCAATAAATGAATAAATTGTTTCCAAACAAGTGAATTTATATATGGTTAATAAATTCTTCTATCAGTGCATAATTACATCGCGGTAAATATTATTATGTATGATACAGACATATTTTAGTGGAAAACCTTTTTTACTCAGTTTAACCCAGTTTTCTCGAAATTTTATACTGTTTCTTGCGGGAACAAACTACGTGATATTTGGCAATACTACACCCTCCTCCACGTGAGAATAAGTGAGATTTCGCTTGACACCCTTCTCCCCTAAAACACCTCACGTAATTAATGCCCCCTAAAATGTGTGATCGAAGTACACTATTATTTTGAACAATTTTTGAACTTCTACGAAGTAATACTAGAATATGCATATCTACAATTTTTCAGAAATATCAATTATTTTTATGAGCTAAAACATTTGCATGATTATGATAATTGAAAGTAATACACAATCTGAAATGATGTGAGAATCTGAGCTTCGAAAAGCAGTCATAGTATATTTATATCATTGATTCTGATAACAATAAAAGGTATTTTTTTTTTATCTCGAGGGACCTACAGTTTAACGCCGGTTCCGAACGGCCAATGGGCTTGTAAACGAAGTACATTACCCAACAATTTATTTTTATAAATAGAACCACTAAATTCCTGACATACACAACACCCAAGAGCAAGGTGGGACTCGAACCCACATCCTCGGCTTACAAGCGGTATACCTTACCGCTGGTCTACCGAGGCCTCGAATAAAAGGTAATTTAATTGATGAAGAGGTCTTGCAGCACGTTTTGTAAGCTGACAAAAAAATCCTGCTGAGTGGCACAAAAAACTGAGTGAAAATATGATGTCAGAACCATTCATCATAAATGAAAAGGTCAGACAGTGCGCAAGTCTAAGTCTGCTGTTCATCACTTAGATTCTTAGATGGATGCAAAACGAAAATCTGAACATTGGATGGATTTGTCCGTTACTTTGTGATAACACATTTTCAAATATAAATAAGAAACAATTTACTTTGTTTTTTTTATCACTATTTTTATTAAATTGTTTGCGACTGCAGTAACGTAGTACTACATTTTCAAGCGAATGAACATTTTTGGTTTGTACAATGTTAGTAATATTATGCAGGTAGGTGTACAAAGGAAGGGGGGTGAAAGATTATAATTGCTGGGAATTTCGAATTTCACCCTATGTAAACAAATTATTCTAGAATACATCACATAATGGGAAATTCTGTAGATCTTTACATCGGTACATCATTTATATATTTCTATGGATTCTAAAATACTAAGTTTCTTACTTTTCGGAGCTGTCTGTAAAATTTTTATATTATTTATGTCTGGAAAGGTGTGACTTGAATCTAGGAGCTGTATTTAAAAAAATTTACATACAGCTCAAAATCTTTTGAATGTGGCATATGAAATATTATCAGCAATAATACAGAGGCGTTTAGCTGGAAGATCCGAAGGCATAATAGGTCAATACCAATTTCATACAAGGGAAGTACACAACCGATGACCTTCATACTATCAAGCAAATAATGGAAAAGCCTATGAATATAAAATTGAAATAGAAAAGCTATTTACCGACTTCCAACAAGCATTCGATTCAGCCTAAAGGAGTAAATAGATGGAAGGACTGCAAAAGCAGGGGATAGAAGCTAAGAAGATTAATTGCAATGACTATGAACAAGTCAAAAGCGAGTATACTTACAAGTGAAGGAGAAATAGAAGGCTTGAGTATAGTTAATAGAGGGGTAAGACAAGGTGATGGTCTCTCAACAAAATTGTTCAATCTAGCTCTAGAGTATGTTATGAGAAACGTGAATAAGGAGAATTTAAGAACGAGCGGATGCCAAATGGTCGCGTATGCAGACGACATAGTCATAGTAACGAAGCGACGAGAAATAATGAAACAAATACTATTAGAAATAACAACAGAAAGTGAGAAGATGAGATTAAAAATAAACAGTAGCAAAACAAAGATAATGAGATTTGGAAAGCAGTGTGAAAACAAATTTATAAAGATGGGAGAATACGAATTTGAGGAAGTCGAAAAGTTCAAATATCTGGGAGTTACGATCAGCAGTAACGGAGATCGAAAATCAGAAATAAAAGAAAAAGTAATGGCAGTTAATAGGGCGTTCCATGTCAATAAGAAACTACTAAAGAGTAAATTATTAATGGGGGCCACTAAACTCAAAATTTATAACACAATGATAAGAATGGTTATGATGTATGGAGCAGAGACGATGACAACGACAAGAAGAGGAATTAAGAATAGTGGAACCAAGAATATTGAGAACAATCCTGGGACGTATAAAAGTTGACGACAATTAATACAGGCAATAGATGAACTATGAAATACTGAGAGAAATGAACGGCGAAGATATTGTGAAAAGAATAAAGAAGCGAAAGATAGAATGGCTCGGACATGTATGGAGAAGAGGAGAGGATGCAGTGGTCTGCTCAGTGCTGCAGTGGGAACCAGGAGGTAGGAAAAGGCGAGCAAGACCCAGATCTAAGTGGCTGAAGGAAGTGGAGGAGGACTTAAGAACGACAGGTATCGCTGAATGGTAAGACAAAGCTAAGGCCAAGACTCTATGGAAAAAATAAGCGAGAAATTATAGGAATGAATGGGATTGATTCACCCCAGAAAGCGGATCTAGAAAGCATTTATGCAGCACAACACCACAAGGGGTGTTTAGCCATTGTTTATTATTTCACATACAGCTCCGAAGTATTTTAGAATCCATAGAAATATAGGAGGAATATATATATATATATATATATATATATATATATATATATATATATATATATATATATATACATAAATTACTGTTTTTATTCGATTTCTTTGCATTTCTATACTCATCATACAATTCGAAATTTTGATGAAAATTCTCAAACTATATATGTACTGCTTCAAAGAGCTTGAAAGATGCATTATTATAGACTGTTTCCCATTTTTTTCTTTTAGCGAAATTCTCAATTTTTCATCATTTTCATTAACATTATTGTTTTACTTGCGCATCAATGCTATGCGAATGTGCTACGTTGACTGTAAAAAACACCAACGTCAATGCAATCAACTACGCAATCCACAAACAAATTGCGAGCGAACCTACAAATCAATTGTCATGAATGCCGACGATATTTAAAGTTATCCAGTTGAGTTTCTACTTTCGTTTCATCTTTCTGCAGTGTCACCGCACACTTAGAATCGATGTTACATCAACCCCCATAATGATTGTGCTATGGAACCAGGCCCTTTGTCAAAAAAACTGGTGCCTGACGTCATGGAAGCGATAATAAATTATCCACTAGAGTTTTTGAATTCGTTCTGTAGGTATTTCGCTCGGTCTTTCTGGTGTCTCCTCGTGCAGATTGGCAATCTAAATCGATGCACAAATAATTCTAATACGTAACCTAAACCCACCATAATAGTCAGAGAGCTGGCGAAGAATTGTAGGTTCTTGAGGCACTGAGAACATTTCTGTGATATTCCTTGAAAGACCCCTGAATGATAAAATCGAGTTCTGGCTGAAGGGTAGTGTCCCCCTACCAACCCTCGAATATTTTAAAATGTATATTTTTTTATTGAATAAAAGGTTCTTGAGGCATTTTGAAATATTTTTATCTTTAAGTTAGATACTTATGAAATTTAAAAATTAAAATGCCAGATCAATAGGATGAGTCTAAATGTTTGCCAGATTTTGATCACTCCTCATGAACTTGTTTTATATAGGCTGAGAAGCGAGTATTTTCAGTTTGGCTGTTTCGAACATGCCTCAATCTCCCCTCACTCACACTTCTAAGATTTAACATTAGTGAACGCATTAAGAAATGAGAAAGTTTTTAAAATTTGTCAAATCCGCCCTAGATTTTATCAAATAATTGGTCAGAAATATGGCAAAGTTTGACACGGAATATTTGAAACAATATTTCAAGGTTACAGAAATCCAAACAGCATACCAATAGACCTAATAACAAGCAAGTTATAGCCTATTTTAGTTGAAGACGCATCTGTCAAAATTTAACGAAAAAAATGAATAACTCGAAAACTGTTGATTTTAGGTATAGGGAATGGTATGGCAATTTTATCAGGAATTACATATGAAATTCAAATATCGAAAGATATACAGGGTATTCCATTTGAAATAACGAAGAAGATGTCACTGGCAATTTTATAAGGAATTACATATGAAATTCAAAAATCAAGAGATATACAGGCTATTTCATTTGAAATCACAAAGAAGATGTCACTTCCGGCGAAACCGAATGTGAAATTTTGTTCAAAATAATTTCAAAAAATAGACTTAGTCGTATCATATTTGCCATAAAAATTTCATATCGATATCTTCAATGGCAAAAAAATTATGGACCGATTAAGGAGCTCTGGGTCATACTGTACATATAAAAAGGTAAGTGTATATAATTTTCAATTTAACATTTCCCAACATTCGAAAAAGATCCATAAAAATAGTTATCTGTATGAAAATGGCAAATTTCTTTAATTATCTAAAGTACAGCTGCTAATGAATATTGCGCACATCATCAGCGTTTAAAAGTAATTTCGCGTTAATGCTCGCCAATTATATGTGACTGACCACTCAATTTTAGACGAATCAATTTATTTCCTCTGCACATTAAACTAATTGACCATTCAACATACTATATTTAGATTTCATGTCAACAGCTATATTTAGCTCGAAGCAATTCAATTCAATTATCAATATTTAGGATTCGAATGACTTTCTCGTCAGGTAAAACATTTTCACCAATATTACATTCTAGAATTATAACCGAATTAGAGCAATTATTAGTCCTTGATTGAATTAAACACTATCATTCGATTAATTCACTAACTCACACTGATGAGCAGAAAATCCAGAAAATTAGATAATCAATGGTCTGGAATCTCACGAACATATCAATTTTGTAAATTGTCAACACTTTCAACTCAGAATTGAGGCATTAATCTAAAGTCTGATTGCTACAAATGTAGAGCATATGATGCCCATTTATTACCAGGCGGTTATTGCATTTATGAGTTGTGTTTATAGTCACCAAATTTTATTACGGAAACTGCAGTTTTATGGTGTCCGAGGTATTTCCCTAAACTGGTTCAAGTCTGATCTTAAGCGCCCTGTAAACGATCAAATTTGTTTGACAAACTTGTTTGACAAACTTCACGTGTTCTTCAAGCAATGGCATAAACGATCAAACCAAAGATCAAACAAATTTGTCAAATTCTTCCTTAGTTACGGTTTTCTCGTTGACGTGACGTGACGCGTTCCATGAAAAATGAGCAGTACGGTTTTGAATTTAGTTGTAAAAAATGCCGTCAATCCAATTTTTCATCAAACACTTCAAACACATGAATTGTTTGACAAACGCATCAAACAAAGCCATAGACTATCAACTAATCTGACAAACACCTAAAATTTGACAAACAAGTTTGATCGTTTACAGGGCGCTTTAGAAGTAGAAAACAATTTTCATGGACAAATACCCCAAATTCTGCTTGTAAATCTATCACGAGCGGTGTTCCCCAAGGTTCTGTTTTAGGCCCCGTCGTCTTCCCATTATTTATAAATGATATTACGTATCTGAGGATCAGTGGAGAAATTACGCATTTTCTAGGATGATACGAGTATTAACTGGACCAATCCTAATTCTACGACGCTGCACTCTGAAATTACAATTGATCTTGGATTGATCAAATCCTTGTCTGATGCAAACTTACTTTACTTTAATTTTGATAGAACCATGGCCTTGTTTTATAGAGATAACACCCAGGAACTATTCCTGCATAATCATGCCTTAAAAATAGTCGATTTTGACAGATTTCCAGACCTCCTCATCGAAAATAACAGCATGTGTTTTTCTTAGCTAAAAAATTAGCATCGGCCTGTTTCGCCATTAAATCCATCTCAAGTGAATTAGATACGGCATCTACAGGAATCGCCTATTTTGCATTGTTCGAACCTCATCTTCGTTATGGTCTTCCCATCTGGGGTTCATATATGTAATTCTTCACAACTTGACACTATTCTCAAATTGCAGAAGTGAGCAATTCGTTACCTGTATGTTCTGAAAAATAGGGCTAATTGCAAACCTTATTTCAAGAAAAATAGAATTTAACGCTCTCTGCTTTATCTTTACTTGAATCTGTGTGCTTGATTCATAAGTATTTTCATGCCGTACCCTTGGTGTCACAGCACTAGATCTACGGGACATCATGTTCACCTCCCTATTCCTTCATCTGAATTAACAAAAAAGTCCCTCATTTACAATGCTAAGAAAATTTACAATCACCTTCCAGATGAATTAATATCTATAACTTCCTTAGCCAATTTTCGGAAACAAATAAAATATTATTTGTTAATAAATTGTATAATTTTAGAGACAATAAAGCATATTTTGATTTGATTCGATATCACTAGTATTAACAGGAACCCAAAAGATATCTGACGAATCACAACTGACTAGAGTTAGCAACACTAATGATGTCTAATAAAACCGAAGTAGCTATATGTAGTTATTTAGTTAAAGTAAATGTAGTTTGTGAAAATCATCTAATTCTCAGGGATGAATCTCATAGGTATAACCGCTTTCCTTCAATTTCCATCATTTTCAAATGAAGCCTGAAAGCGAATAAAAATAATTCAGCAAGTTTTACAGTAGTCGACATTATCGAGTAGCATCTAACATCGGTTATGACCAAAACGATCATTCGACCAATACAAACAGCGAAAAAACCGTCGATCACAAAATGAAACATGCATTCCAGATTCTGCAGTTATGACTCGAACGAATTTAGTCTCTTTATACTAGAACGCATCCTTTATCTACGGTACGCGACGCGTCAAGTGCTGAGCTCGTCCCTGCCTCTGTCGAACGGGCGCGCCATCTGCTGCTCACTGTCGATAGTGTCAATCTGTAGTTTGTGCGAAATCGGTAGAAAACTACTATACTCGTTGGGCCTCGCGGTGGCGATGCTTCTCGATAGAATTCGACCCGTCCAACTGTCGGCTCGAGAGGCGGTCACGTGAATGCTAGTTGGATTCAAGCGAAAATGGTTCTTAAGCGTCGGAAATGCTGCCGTTTTCACGAATTCCGGAGAAACGTCAAACTTTAAACGTTCGATATCGAAAATCGGCGTCTCGGATCGAGGCGAGACGTAGCCTAAGCACTACGGAAAGGACGCGGCCGATCTCTTTATCTCGGCTTTGTAAGTTTGCCAAAATGCGGCCTTCGGCCTCCTGCATTTTGGGAGGTCCAAAATGGCGAAGCAATTATTTATTTAGTATTATATATTATATTACCATATATTACCAGTAAACACATGAGCAATCTGAATAACCTGAATAGCGTGGCGCTTCTCTATACTTCTCTATTACTGTAACACATTTTCCGAAACGAAATTAATCCCACGAAAACCCACGAGCTAAGATGTTACAGATTGAATAAATTCACTTGTATTTCTTTCTTATTTTATCCTTTCCATTACTATTCTCTGGACGTGCTTTGCAGCTCAAGCGCCATCTACAGGCCGCAACTAAGAAGCATATTATACTAAATTAATAGTTATTTAATAAACTAGTTTATTAATGACAGCGATTAATGGTTGAGATATTTTAACGCGTGAGCGGAGCGAGCGCGTTAATAGTTCGAGACCATTAATCGCTACATTAATAAACGAGTTTATTACAAGATTTTTCCGTCGACCTCATCATGAATTGAGTATAAATTCTTGATTGAAATAAATTTTTATTTTGCATGACAGATACACTTGACACAATATAAATTTCTATGTTTCTATGTTTCGATATATTTATATTTATGCTCCCGATGAAACAATTTGAGAAATTCATAGATGGAATATTCGACATATCTATGTGACATTCTGAATAGTTAACATTACCTACAATATCCGATAAGGAATATGTGGAACTGGTGGAAGCTGATGTGTTATTTACTTTCGGACGATTATTGCATAAAATTTTTTCCGCAGTTTCTACTTTATTTTGTATAGAGTTAAATTTTTCGATTTGAATTTTGAATTCCTTTTCTCTGTGGAATAACAGTACAGACACAGAATAATTCAACTATTCCGTGCTGAATACTTCTGTGTTTGGTTGCCCATGAAAATCATACATTAAAATAGGAGAAATTGCACTTTAAAATGGGTCATTAATGATCAATTTCGTGTACGTTAAAGTAAGCTTTTATTTAGAGGTCGACGGAAAATAAATTTAATAACGCGTGCTATCCTCTTTATGTTACAAAGTTACATCGCATGTACGAAATTAGTACCACGAAATGCCACATAAATGTCATAAAAACTATAATTATTTCAATGGCCGTATTTTTTGTTCGTTATAAGTCAAAAACTTGCCAATGCAAAAATTCGGATGTGGCAAATATATGACGAAAGAGAAATCAACATGATATATCCGCGTTCGAAGTTCAAAGAACTGAAAGAAAGTTATGTGACTTTCCATGTAACTAACTACATTAGCTGAAGAGCTGATGACGAATTTGAAGTGTGCTTAGGCAAACAATTATCTGAATCAGTAGAAGAAGCTTTGTATCAGCTGGCCACTTGCGTTAATAATTGTATCGTGCATTATAAATATTCTATTAAAAAAATAATAAAATCGAAGAAATAATCGAATTTTTATACTCAATGATATTCAAATAGCCATAATTATACATATTTGAAAATAAAATTCAAAATATTTCCGGTGGTTAAGTAAAATTAACCGGAAAGTAAACTTAGCATACAAAAAATTGTGGATTGATTGGGCCGATACTTGGTGTAAATTAATAAACATATTAAAACAATGGTTAAAAATAACAATTTACACTTTTATTATAAGAAATAACGCATGACGCACGTTTCGGTGGAACTTCACCTTCTTCAGATGCTAATCTGAAGAAGGTGAAGTTCCACCGAAACGTGCGTCATGCGTTATTTCTCATAATAAAAGTGTAAATTGTTATTTTTAACCATTGTTTTAATATACAAAAAATTATTTATTTTGTATATTATTTGTTGATTTTACCTTAGATACGGTTGCTATAAATACACTCATTACGCCCTAGGGCGTTATGAGCGAACAATATGGATCATAACGCCCGCTCATTGTACGAGGACAACTGAAGCAACTTCCATTGATTAATTACTTCATAATCCTTGTCGTATACGACTCTGGATTTCTCCGGCAATGAATTATTCGCAGCTTTGGCTGCATTTTCTATGATATTCTTGGGTAAATTTATTTTCATTTCCATTATTTCTATAAGACTACACAAAGAAAGCAGCAATGACATTCACTAAATATGATGACAAAAATATCAAAATATCAACAAATGACATGCCTACTATGAGAAGGAAAATGGAAAGTATAGGAGCAATGAACGAACCGATTTTAAAATCGATTTTTCATTATAATAATTTAATTTTTTCGTGAAAAATAAAATAACTAATTTCACATACTGGGATATCATTATTACCTACTTATTCATGAAATATATTTAAGCATACATGCAAACACTCGATAGGAATCAGAACTCATTACTTTACTCAGTGATTTTGCATGTGTATGATGACAAAGATCACCATTTTTGATATAAAATAAGACGACGTTTTGAAAAGATTCAGAAGGGGGCTTGTAGTATGATCAATTTGGCTATTCAATAAGAATTCGACTTTTGATTAACAAAGTTACATATGTGTTCAGAACACGAACGTAGCTTTATTAATCAAAAGTCGGATTCGCATTTTTATATAAAAACAATTTAATCCAAGAAAATCACACATTCAATTTTGATTTTGAAATATTAAACGCTGAAAGTAAGGGAATTGGACTTAATTTCCTAGAATCATTACAGATAAATTATTACAAACATTCAGGTCTCCTATTGAATAGCCAAATTGATCATACTACAAGCCCCCTTCAGAATCTTTTCAAATTACCGAACTACCTGACTAGCAGTTAAGAATAGGTTTTTCTTATTTTATTAATTATTTGTAACCATCCTTCTATTTACCATTTCTACACAATTTGTAGTCTATTTATTTCTTATATTCGACATAACCAAGAAATATATTTTTCTGCCTACCTATATCCAAACTCCAAAGCGAGCCAAAGTATACATTTCCATGCCTCATTGTAGGAAGCAAAGTCGTACGTTATCAATGAAATATCTTATACGGCATTGACGACCTAAACTATATTCTATTAAATAATTCTGAAGGAGACATTGTTGCTTTAAAGCAACACGGAGGTAGGAAGTCTACGAATATCGCTGAAGGGTATGTGCAGCAATCTCTTGAAAAAAAGAGAAAAATTTCGAACCAAATAATGGGAGTTACTGAAGTTAATGAAATTGATTGTAATCAGTCAAGTACGAGTACTTCCGGGCAGTACCGGATTAGCCACGTAGCAAGAGCAGCAAATGCTGCTGGGGCCTGTGAATTGGGGGGCCCCGCGCTCTAACGTCTGTCTGACCTTAAAAAAATAAGTTTAGATAAGCGTAAAATATCTTGCATGCCCTCACTCCCACCTGAAAATCTAATACTCGATTTCGTCAAGTTAAAACGTTGGTATCAAAATCTACAACAATAATTTGAAGTTGTACCACATTTCTAAAATTGGGCGCTGGCTGCACAAGTTATGTGTTTGTACTACTTGCACTGCACTACACGCAATTTGGTAGCACTGCTAAACTAACAGGGGAATTCTCTGATATTGTCATCGATCGAGCTAGTGATAAAACCCGAACAAATAAATAGGATTTTATTGACTATTAGAAATTGATGAATTGATATTTGGCACAACGTAAAAAACTGTTAAAAGCTCTTTAGATGTGAGCCATTCTTGAGAAAAATTGTTTCTGAGTTCTAGTCGTAGCGCTTGCTGTAATCAACTCATTCAATATTTAAAAAAAATAAAAAAGAAGAGTTTTTTATGTACAAAGGCAGAAAATATTTATACATTAAATCAGTAAAATAGGTATTTGTTTTACTAGGCACAAAAGCACGAGATTTATTGCCGCGGCTGGTGTTTCATAGCCGAGGCTAGGAAACTAGCCAAGGCATTAAAATTGCTTTTGTGCTGTGTGAAATATATAATTTTTTCTCCAAATTTACTCCAATTTCAAGAAAAATCGGCTTTTTTATACTTATTTCAATAATCATTGCGTTTCATCAAAGGTAACAGGCTCTTCGTTACTATGTTGACCGCTGATGACGTTTTGTAATAAAATCAGTTTTGTGTCATTTTTTCATTTAAAAGTCAATAACTTTTAATGCCTAGGCTGAAAAAGTGGAATTCTTCTGCAGTAAAAGTATCCCTTTTAGGCCTATTTAGTGTCATTAAAAAGCTACATTTAATGTCATTTGGAGAAAAAAATATTTGTCTAACCGTAGGTAACACAATGGGCCAAGAACGACTTAATCATCTTACTTTGATGAATATAGAGCATGATTCTCTTAAAGAAATTCACATTGAAAGTGTTATCTTTGAATTTGCTCGTATTAAATCCAGAGAAGTTTATTTGTTAATTGTTATAGTATTGTTTCATTTAATACTTTTGATTTGAAAAAGTAATAAAAAAATACACGCAAACAGATATCCGTGTTAAAACAATGGTAAAAATAACAATTTACACTTTTATTATAAGAAATAACGCATGACGCACGTTTCGGTGGAACTTCACCTTCATCAGATGCTAATGGCAAACTAACTATGATTTTCTGTTATATCGAAAACAAGAAATGACAAATTATGTAGAAGGGGTAAATACAAAGATGGTTACAAATAATTATTAGAAAAGGAAAAACCAATTCTGAACTGCTAGTCAGGTAGTTCGGTAATTTTAAAAAGATTAAGAAGGGGGCTTGAAGTATGATCGATTTGGCTATTCAATAGGAGACCGGAATGCTTGTATTTATTTATCTGTAATGATTCTAAAAAATTAAGTTTAATTCCTTTACTTTCAGTATTTAATATTTTAAAATCGAAATTGAATGTGTGATTTTCTTGGATTAAATGGTTTGCATAATGTGAATCCGACTTCTGATTAACAAAGCTACGTTTGTGTTCTGAAATTCTAGTTTGAAAACTTCTGAAAGTTCTACCAATGTAAAACTTATCACAATCGCCACAATTAATTTTATAAACTCCCGATTTATTATCTTTATGAACTTTGGATTTATTATTTTTTATATGATTTCCTAATTTATTACCGGTACGATAAGCAATGTTAATGTTGTGCTTAGATAAGAGAGATTTAAGTTTTTTACTTGAATTTCCGATGAAAGTGAGGCTGTTGTATTTGATATTATTTTTAGTAAGAGGGTACACCTGGTTAATCGCATTTTTGAAAAACTTTTTATCTATCATATAGTCTATAATATTATAGACAATGAAGTTTCACCGAAACGTGCGTCATGCGTATTTTATTTGATAAAAGTGTAAATTGTTTTTTGATAAACCATTGTTTTGATATGTTTACTAATTTACATGATAAATCGGCCAAATCAATCAAAAATTCTCCATATTCAACGTAATAGGCATCTGAAAATAAGAATGCAGCGCCAATGTGGCCAGTCGTAGAACTATAAAAGTTGACATTGGATTGGAATATTTATGTTGTATTTGTTGTGTGTTTATTTGTGTTTTTGAAATATAATTTTACCATAAATATAAAGACTTTTCAGGCTTCTTTAGTGAACAAGTGTGTTACTGTGTATGTATTCTCATTGCTATTGAGGCGGTAGGTGATTATCATCATTTGTTTTGTAGCCAAATTGAGAGAAATCTTAGGTTAGATCATGAGATGAATATCTTAATTCTCTGATTGACTCGTTCAATATGTACTCTAGCAGGTGCTTTTTTGGCATTCAACAATGATTCTTCTGTAGTCAACTGTTTTTTGTCTTTCAAAAATGGTGGCCTGATCAACTTTATTTTAAACTGTTGACAAATATCATCTATCAAGAAACCTTTGTCCACCATAATAGCATCCTGTGAGCTTGCTAACTTTAAAATTAAGTCACTTTGTTGGAAAATCGTTTTATCAGATGCTCTTCCCCCATATGGTTCACTAATATAAGTAATTAAACCTCCAGGAGAAACACCTGTCATGAATTTCACTGTCTTATTAGATTTATATTGAGAGTAAAACCTGATCCTGCAGCAAAGGCACTTTGGTTTCTGTACAGTCTAAGATGATTCGAGTATTTTGAAAACTTTCAAAACATTTTGGCATGTTTTTCTGTATTTCAGAATATTCTGGGAATCTTATGACACAACTAAGAACTCTACTCATAATGGGTAGCATTTCATAAATATATTTTTGGCATAATTCTTGTGAAATGCCAAATAAAAGAGATAATGTCACATATGTAAGGTCACATTTTAATTTTGTCAATACTTAAACAATACGCTGTTTGATTGTTAATCTATGTGACCGTTGATCACTGTAAACAGATTGTGTACTGCTTTTACTATTGTATCTAATAGTTTCATATTATTGAGACCAGTGAAACTGTTTAGAGCACTATCTGTAGTTATCACACAAAGTAGAGACTTTAGGAATATTCCTTTTTCCCTTCTACACAAACACGATATTTATCACAAGTTGGAGGAAAAGCAAGGAAATTCACATTTGAACATTTCTTTTCCCAGGAAGAACACTGAGGAACTGAACAATAACGATTCAAACGACTCATAGCTTTCAAAATGATTGCAAATAATAAATAATTGTAAAAAAATCACACATAAACAAACACAAAACAAAGGAGAACGTAAGAACTATGTCAAGATTTTTAGTTATTCTGATTGTCACCAGGCGGCGTAGCGCTTATTTTGATTCGTCTATATTCGAGAGGAAAGTTTCATCTGTGACACCCTGTATGCTATAATACAAAGAAAACAAAATCGAGTAACGGAATCATAGAAATTCATCAACCTGCAAACAGGTCTAGTCGGTTTACCGACTCGAAACGTTTCATTCTCTCATAACAGTCCAATAAAATACAAGAAATATTCGGATAACTTTTTATATACTCGTGTTATGGATTCGTCGAAAGAATTCGACATTTTTATAATATCCGCCCAGTTTCGCCATCTCGGTGTTACTCAAGTCAACAAGTGCTTTTTCGTTCAAATTTTTTCAGCAGTCTCGGAAAAAATGAGCAAGGTGTCATTCGATTCGGAATAGAATTTAGATATTTTTTGAAAAAAATGTTCCTCTCGCAAAAATTGTTAAAGTTATAAACAATATACTGAAAGAAAAAAGTTTGTTTTTGCATATATCTCAAAAATCAATTGAGATTTTTGATATCCGAAAACAGATTCAAAAAGGGGAGGAAATTTCCTTAAAAAAAGTTTCAACCGCCGAAAACGGCTAATCTGGCTTGCGCAAAACACGCCCTTATAGGACACTCCAACAATAAACATTATTTACCCAAATCAAATACAAAATTGAGGCATGAAAAAATTCATTTTTATCATGATTTTTCAATTTGTTATACAATATGCTGCTTGAACAAGAACATTGCAAGTGTGATGACTGTTGAACTGTAGTCCGACATTTTCTTCCTTTCTTGGAGCTAGTTTTCAAACGCTTCTGAATAGATCTACGTTGAAAAAATTTGAAAAATATAATTTTTCAGTGTTTTATTAATAATTTACGTAGTTCCAAGATGAAAAAAAAAATTTATTGATCATAAAATTTTGTTTCGATTTTCCTATGAACAACGCCTTTGTTTATAACAATGTTTGATACACTACTAGGAGATGGAAATTTAAAAAAACGTTTTTCATGCAGCTTCCGATTATAAAAAAGGGTTCTTTTGAAATTATTAAAAATAAAAAATTTCTATTTTCCAACTACGTAAATTGTTAATAAAAAACTGACAAACTAAACTTTTCAAATTTTTTCAACGGGAATCCATTTCGAAGCCTTTCAAAGTTAGCTCCAAGAAAGGAAAAAATCTCAGACCTATAGTTGAATAGTTATAACACTTACAATTTTCATGTTCAAGTCCAAAAAAATCAATAATTAACAATTGCATAACTAATTAAAAAATCGTGATATAAAGCTGTTTCCACCGATTAATTGTTTTTTAAACCTATCTGGTAAGCGCCTAGATTTTTTCGTATCTAAATATTCGTATTTAATATGGTTAGATAATGTTTATTGTTAAAGTGTCCGAAATGATTACCCGTTTTCGGTCGTATTTTTACCCCTCTGAAAAATCATAAATATTGATCCTACAGTTTCGAGAATCAATACTTTATTATAGGAAATTTCCTCCTCTTTCCGAATATTTTTGTAGATATCAAAAATCTCGATTGGTTTATGAGTTATTCCCAGAAAACCAAACCTTTCTTTTTATCTGTAGTGTATTTTTTCAAAAAAATCGTCATTTTATTCCGATTCGAATGACCTTGTTCATATTTTTCCGAGACCGTTGAAAAAAGTTGAACAAAAAAAACACTTGTTGACTAGACTAGTAGCCACATCCATCGAATCAAACTGGTATGCCTTCGGATTTATTACATAAATTTTTAATTACAGCCGCCTGTGTCTGTATCTCGACGGCAGTAACGGTAGAGAAAAAAGAACAATGACCGGCCAACGCTGAACGCTGTGTGCTTTGGGAGCCCAGCAGTCTGCAAAGGATATTTTCCTTTCCCACCACACATCCTCGCCGCCGCGGATTCTTCCGCGATGACGACCTGTGTCCTGAATGCCGGCCTCATTTCGTAATTATAATAACGTTTCCGTATTTTGTTCGTTGCCGGATTTGTCGGCATCTTAGTAGAGCACCGTTCTCATTATCGTCGGGCAATCGTCTTAATTCGAAATTAATAAATCAATTATTAATTCAGCCGTTCGAGTTCATTTACATTTATGAATAATAGAAAATCTTTACTTCTTATGATCTCACCAACTCCTGAGAATCATTTTAGTAGCCAATTCTTTTAATTTACAACTTGTTTTGATATACACTCACCTGGCAGGAAAAACGGCGGAGTTGCATTTTTTCGAACAAACTTACAATTTTCACATTTTGGGATGTTTTCATTGATTTTTAACAAAAACAGAACGATTATTAGAAGGGAAATAGTTATTTATGTACCAAGTGCGTTATAAAGATCCTAACGCCCGGAGGGTATAATTCGGTCCGAGGGATGAATGTTGCCCGCTGGGCGTTAGGATCTAATAACGCACGTATATATACTTTCTATTTTCCTTCTCATAGTAGGGATGTCATTTGTTGATATTTTGACGTTTGTGTATATTTTTGTCATCATATTTAGTGAATGTCATTGTTGCTTTCGTTATGTAGTCTTATAGAAATAATGGAAATGAAAATGAATTTACCCAAGAATATCATAGAAAATGCAGCCAAAGCTGCGAAAAATTCACTGCCGGAGAAATCCAGAGTCGTATACGACAAGGATTATGAAGTATTTAATCAATGGAAGTTGCTTCATTTCTCCTCGTACAATTAGCGGGCGTTATGATCCATAATGCCCGCTCAAAACGCCCTAGTGCATAATGAGTGTATTTATAGCAACTGTATCCAAGGTAAAATCAACAAATAATATACAAGTGAAAAATAAAACAGTTTTACTAAGTTTAGAAAAATTGATCCATAAAACACATACTGGTATTATGAAAAGACTTTAAATTCGTCAAACGAGGAAAGATTTGCTGACAGAACCTGATGTGGCTCATTTCTAACAACAGGTGTTGTCTCCACGTACCCCAATTAATACTTGTATTCTTCTTGGCATTCCTTGAATCATATGGCGAATGTCCTCTGGAGCAATAAGTTCCCATTCCTTTCAAAGAAGTTGCTGCAATTAATTTAAGGTTAAAGGAACAGGTATCCGACTTCATACTAAACGCCGGAGCATGTCCCGAATATACTACATGAAGTGAACGAGGAAAGTTCTTTATAATTTATAATTTAAAATTAATCAAACAGCTTTCCTGGTTATATGTACTCCGCGACGAGAATTTTACATTCACAATGGAACATTGAATTATAGAAATCGTCAAGTCACCCCGACTCAAAATCTGCATGCAGCTGTTTCGATCTTATTAGATCTCATCAGTGATGCTTATTTGACTCGGAGTGAATTAACAAATTTCTCAACCTCGATAGGAAATACCGGAACAAGGAAATTGCGATCCTCTCCGATAGCCAAGCAGCCATCAAAGCGTTGATCTCTTATAACATCAACTCAAAGATGGTTTGTGAATGCCTAGACAAACTAAACGATCTGGGCAGTAACAACAAAGTGATCCTCCTCTGGGTGCCGGGGCACGTCGGAGTGAATGGTAATGAACAAGCAGACACCCTGGCACGAAAGGGTGCGTCAGCGCCACTAATCGGGCCAGAGCCTTTCTGCAGACTTGGAAAATCTATCTTCGAAGAAGAACTCAATAAAGCTGAAGAAGCAATGAGAGCAGCATACTGGCAAAGACTTCCAGGACTGAGGCAGGCCAAAGATCTCCTCGGAAAGTTCAACCGAGCAAGATCGAAGACACTGATTAACCTCAGCAAAACTAGTCTAAAGACAATCACAGGATTTCTTACGGGGCATTGCAGACTCAAAGAACACCTTGGGAAGCTAGGTTTAGAGGGGGACAGCACCTGCAGATTCTGCAAGGAACGTCCAGAAACACCCCACCATATACTGATGGAGTGCTATGCTGTGCACCATGAAAGACTGAACACACTGGGATCATACCAGCTGACTGTAGAAGAAATACCACGAATAGACCCCCTTAAAATCCTCAAATTCCTGAAGGTATTGAGGCTTGAGGGGCTGCTGTAAAACGAGAACACATCGAGAAGCAGAAGAAGATGGGGCACAATAGATCTAATAAGGTCGCAGCGCATCGGTCACCATCCACACCTACCAATAGCAATACCAATTGTTCCCCAATATGAATCTCGGTCGGGACTACTATCTGGATAACAACCCAGAGCTCCCTCCACCAAATATATTGGAAACCAACAATTCACCGCTTGAATCGAAAATTCAGAATCCCGTCGCGAGAATACATATTTCCTGACATGAAATGTCTACTCTGCAGTTGTGGCGTATGTGGCTCCAAAGTAGTCTAACTTAGAGTTTTTGAAAACTCTGGACGTACTCACGAGATTTGATAATTTTTTTCAATTATTGAAGAATTTTCCTTGCTCACTTTATTTAGTATATTGAATTGACCATGATTTTATTTTGTCCCGAATATGTTCAATTGGTTTCGCATCTGGAGTTGGCGCTGGCCACTTCATAACAGGAATGTGTACATCGTTTAAGTACTCTTGACTACAGCGGCGCGAGAAGTAGTATTACCATGCATTAAGAGTAAATCATCTTCAATAAAATTCACATAAGCGACAACGAAATCTTGTAAAATTTCTTTTATATACCTGGCAGCAGTAAAGGAGCCTCTTGGAACGATGTAGAGATCAGTGCTTGCCTCCAGAGAAATTCCTACCCACACCATAACTGTACCCCTTGGTAACCTACCCTAGAACTGACGGTATATTATGCAGAACGCTCTTGTGGTGTTCGCCATATCCTCTCACGACCATCTGGAGACCGGCTAAACCTGGATTCATAGGCGACCAAAAAGCGCCCCTATTCATTTTCACCCCAGTGCTCACGATTTATAGCCAACTCGTGCAATACGACGACGCCTAAGGAGTTCTGGACCTGTTGTAGGTCTAACTAGGCCTGCAAAAACTAACTTCTCCAAGTCTTCGTCTACCTCTCCGTTCACTTACGTTTGTATTCCATACTTGATGAAATATATTTTTGATTGCTACAGATTTAGCATGAAGATTTCGAAGACTATAAGACGATAAAGCGTTCTTATTTTGAAACTAGTTTCAGGTCGTCAGGTGTATACTCCGGTTTCCAAGAAGCGTGAAAAAAGATGATGCATTTTATATATGATATTGTTAGGCAAACACCGGTCACTTCTTTTGTCTTGAATCAACGCAAAAATAGTAGCCGACGTTTCTGGATTAACGGACATTATGTTTCAGATAGAATAAATACAGTACAACATTGAAATATGTTAGACAGTTGTTTCGATTTGTCACATTTCTCAAAACAACAGAAGTAGAAGTATAGTTCGTCATAGGGTCATGCATTTTTTAGTGATAGAAACTGTAATTTTTTTACTTTCATATATTTCTATTTAAATTACATTTGTTCCCCAAACGATGGTTCAATTATGATTAGAATTCGCTTGAAAGATGTTATTTTGTTTGAGTTTAAAAAGTTATAATAATGAAATATCCCAAAGTGTTAAAATTGTAAGTTTGTTTGAAAATATATGAATGCTCCGTTTTTCGTGCCGGTGAGTATAGTAATAATAATAATAATAATATTTATTTGTAAGAGGAAAACATGTCAAATCTCAGAGAAGTGATTATATAAATTAGAACACTCAACTTAAAGAATATCATGTTTGTATGTAGAAAATTGGAGCTCATTATATGGCTCAATATATATATATATATATATATATATATATATAAAAATATATAAATATATATATATATATATATATATATATATATATATATATATATATATATATATACATATATATATATATATATATATATATATATATATATATATATATATATATATATATATATATATATTCCCCGGTATATATTGGCATCTCCAAGGGCTCCCATGGAGTCAAATGAGCTGAAAATTGTTTTAGTTGCAAATTTATTGAAGTATCAAAATTTGGGTGAATTTCTGCAACTGCCGTCATTTTTACGTATTTACGTAGATATTTCTATCCTTCCCGGTACATATTGACATCTCCATCGGTTCACATCACACCAAATGAGCTGACATTTGGTATCAATCAAGAACATGTATGTATGTTAATTGAAGAGGAATTATTGTATGAAAGTGTATAAATCATAAAAGGAGCAAAGCGCTTTCGACTTTCGTCATCTTCAGGCTGAACTGTTCTGATTGCTCTGCTTCCTACATAGGCCGAACTTGCAGGCCTCTCATAACTCGTATCAATTGAAAAAACCTGGCACGTCAGCATTACAATTCAACAATCATAATTTTAGCCCATATAGTAATTCAAAAATTTTACACCAAATAAATGATAGAAATTTTCTCAGATTGGATTTGTTTGAAGAACTGGAAATTTCCAGAGAGCGTTCCAATAATGAACTCTGCTTGAATTCTCAAGTAAACTAAGACAGAGATTTCCTTCCTCTCCATAAAATTATTTAGGTTGTATTCCCATTTCCTTTTCATTAACTTTCTTAATTGTTCAATTTTATCATGTTGTCACCTTTTTCTGTTCAAATATTTATTTTATTTTCCTACCTTAGGTTGGTATCAACAAATTTTATTCATTGAATTTGACAGACATGTAATTGTCTGTCTTCAAGTTGCTCAGACATGTCCTCAGGGCCGTTTTAGTTTTCGGACTTTATTTTGTTAATTTAAGCCTATAAAGGTTTTGTTAATACTAGCACTTATTGTATTGTCTTCCTGCTACCTGACTTTGTAAGTACCCAAAATTCAAAATTTTCCAAATTTCATACCCAATTTATTAATATCCTTTTAAGTTCATGATCTCTTAATTCAATTTGAGTATTTACTTTGCAAATGAAGATGACGAAAGTAGAAAGCGCTTTGCTCCTTTAATAATTAATACACTTTTATACAAGAATTCCTCTTCAATTATTATATACGAGTGTATTCAGCTTCCTACAATGTATGTATGTCACCTAGTACTGATAAAGCGAAACTAAAAGATATATCAATCAAATCATGAAAAACATACTAGTCGACCATGGTCAATTTCATACATTACATAAAGTGAACAAGGAAAATTCTTTAATAATTTAAAAAATTATCAAACAACTTTCCAAGGAAGATGGTTATACGTATTCAGCAACGCAAAATCTGCATTCACAATCGAACGGTGAATTATAGAAACTGTCAAGTCACCCCGACTCAAAATCTGCATACAGCTGTTTCGATCTTATTAGATCTCATCAGTGCAGCTTATTTGACTCGGAGTGAATTAACAAATTTCTAATTGTTCTCCAATACAAATCGTGGTCAGTAATACTGGCTGGATAACCACGATTTGTATTGGGGAACAATTAGAAATTTGTTAATTCACTCCGAGTCAAATAAGCTGCACTGATGAGATCTAATAAGATCGAAACAGCTGTAGGCAGATTTTGAGTCGGGATGACTTGACAGTTTCTATAATTCACCGTTCGATTGTGAATGCAGATTTTGCGTTGCTGAATACGTATAAGGGAACGTACCCAAACTACGTGACCTATTTTTACAACTTTTTATCCGCCTCCCCCCCTCCCTCGGTGACCATCCGTAGTATATTCCAAGACCCCCTCCCTCCCCCTCTAGTTTTCACGTAGTAATTCATGACTATTTTTTTAATCATTTTCTTGTAGACAGAAAGTAAAAAAAATTAATTTGGCTCATTTTTGTCTTTATTAATACAACGCTTGCGGTGTGACGATAAGAGTGCTTACAGAGTGGGCAAATTTCGATGTTTGTACGGGGTATCTCGCGGTAACTATAGGAGATACAAACAAAATGGAGAGTGCATTTTTGATCTCTTTTTTCGAGTCAAATTCAATGGCGAAAACCAAAATATGAAATCGTCTTTTATTTTGGAGTTATAAATAAAAGTTTGACTTTCAGACAAGTGAGCATATCATGGTTGTTTGTGAAATTACGAGACATTTTTAAGGAACTTTTTTTCTGTATAATCTAGAGATTTACATCTAATTTTATAAGACATTACAACTATAATAAAATAATACAAATTACAATAAAAGTTGTGAAGAACTGATGTTCTTTATGGTTCATACATAAATTACATACCTATCTTTATAATATTCTAAACTGCATTATGCATATATATAATATCAATATTTGAAATGTAATTCACATTCAATAAAATTTTGTCTATGTTTATGTATATTGTTAATGGTTTCCTTATATAATTGTCTTTTATATATCCTCAAAAGAAAAAATCCAGTGGTGTTTGTGGTGGCGACCTCACTGGAATATTATTCATCATCCAGTTATTTCCAAAATTAGTATTAAACAATTCTGAAACGGTACTTATATTATGAGGCGGTGAACCATCATGTTGGAAGAACTGATTTTGTGTCTCAACTAAGGGTGTATTGTCCATGAATTCCTCAATAATTTACTGATTCAAAATTTCGTAGTACTGTTGGTTATTATGATTTTCTTGATATATATGATACGTTAAAACACGACAGCCACGTAAATTTTATACTTTGTGAATTCAGTTTCAAATATTCATATTCATAATGCAGTTCAGAATGTTATAAAGAGATGTAATTTATGCATCAACCACAATGAACATGAGTTTGAACATTTATTGTAATTTGTATTGTTGTTTATAATTGTAATGTCTTATAAAAAAAAATTATGTAAATATCTAATATTTTGGTCTTGGCTTGTTTAATGATTCACAATTAATTAGATTTTCTTTTAATCAGTTGAAAATAGATTTATTAGGTTGTCTTCTTCCTGGATAGCCATTGAAATATATCTCAGATGTAATATCACAACTGTTTTTACGATTAAATCAGTTAGTTGATATTATGATGGAAAGAAATGGACAAGCTCTGTCATAGATGTCACCTGCCTACATGGAATAGGTACATATAAAAACGCAAAAGGTAATGAACTAAAATATTCTTGCTATTAAAACCTTGCACATCAAAAGCAACCTGACATATATCGGAAAAAATCCGATCCAACCAAACCACAGCCAACCATTATTCCCATTTGAAAAAATACATTTCTACCACTGTTTTATACAGAAAAAAGTGCCTAAATTATGTAAAAGTTATTATCTCGTAACTTCACAAACAACCATGATATGCACACTTGTCTTAAAGTGTAAAAATGAAATTTTTGTTTATAACTCGAAAACTAAGGAAGACAGCGAATTTTGGGTTTCGCCAGTGAATTTGTCTCGACAAAAGAGATTGAGTATGCGCCCTCCATTCTTTTTACCTTCTATAGTTACTGAGATACTCCATAAAAACATCGAAAATTGGCTACCCTGTACATACCTATAATTTACAGCTGAAAAAATATTATCAAGAAGAAAAAACATATGTACCAGGAACTTAATTTACTAAAACAAAAGTATTTTTTTCTTTTATTCACATTTATCTTTTATCTCAATCATGTTCAACGAACACGTTTCCAGAGGGCATTGACTACGTGACAAAAACCTAACCCCTACCCCCGCCCCTGTGACCAATCGTATTATTTTGAAGAACCCCCTCCCCCCCTGAACGGGTCACGTAGTTTGGGTATGTTCCCTAACCAGCTTCCTTGGAAAGTCGTTTGATAATTTTTTAAATTATTAAAGAATTTTCCTTGTTCACTTTATGTAATGTAAAAGATATATTATTAATATTTTTCTACGTTTTATTCCGTTTATAATTTACATCAAATATAGAGAGCATAAACGTCACTATCCAACGAAGAATGAGAAAGATGTAAAATCTGAAAAATTGATAATATATCACCTTCAGTTATCGCCAGTGATAACTTTATGTCATTTGGAATTATATTTGTTATTTAAAACCAATCTTATCAGCGCGCCTGTAAAAGCAGCCAAACGACATACCGACAGGAAGTCATATCGATAATTTCGTGCTTCTCGGAAAGACAAAGTATATATGTCAACAAAGCCAGTCAGCAGTTTTGAATTAGATGAACTTGTCTGAAACCAACGTGAGTTCACACAAATAAATATTGAAATAATAGAAAATTTCCCATAAATATTTTGAAGTGGAGAAAATTCATTATAATTTTAACAGATAATTTACCGCTAATCAGAATGAATAATTGAAGAAAATAATATTTTTTTTATTAGGAGTAAAAGTGATACTTTTTGTGGCGAGTATAAATGTTTGTCAATTTTAGACGAGCCACAAAGAGTGTTTTTTCCGAATAAAACATGCGATTTTTTCCGAAAACGGTGTTCAAACGATAGAATTAAGATAATATTTTTAAAAAAGGTAAGATGTAAAAAAAAACGTAAAACTATATTGCTTTGTTTACTGGTTTTGTAGGTGTCAAGGCAACACAAATTTGACAATTCAACAAAATAATTGTCAAAAACATATAAAGTCACTTAGGGAACATACCCAAAGTACGTGACCCGTTCAGGGGGGAGGGGGGTCTTCAAAATACTACGATTGGTCACAGGGGCGGGGGTAGGGGTTAGGTTTTTGTCACGTAGTCAATGTACTCTGAAAACGTGTTCGTTGAACATGATTGAGATAAAAGATAAATGTGAATAAAAGAGAAATATTACTAATTTTGGAAATAACTGGACGATGAATAATATTCCAGTGAGGTCGCCACCACAATCACCTGACTTAACACCACTGGATTTTTTCTTTTGAGGATATATAAAAGAGAATTATATAAGAAAACCAGTAAGAAAATAAATGAACATAGACAAAATTTTATAGAATGTGAATTACATTTCAAATATTGATATTGTATATATGCATAATGCAGTTTAGAATATAATAAGATAGGTATGTAATTTATGTATCATCCGTAAAGAACATCAGTTCTTCACAACATTTATTGTAATCTGACATCAAAAGATCTCTTTGTTTCACTGATATATGCATTTCTACATTCACCAGGATACGAGGAACAAGCAATTATTTTTATTTCAGGGCTTCATCTGGATTGGTTTTGAATATCCTGCTTCCTAAGATCTCAGATTTGAACAATGATTTTTCAGATACAGTTATAACTATTGACACCTGAAGTCTGACAATCTACAAATGATATTATTGAACATGTTGAAACATATGAGTTTATGTGGTACAATATGGTACCAACCGGCATTTTTCGAGATTGAAAGACTATGTTGTTTTTTAGAGCGGACAGAGAACGACATCCTTATCCTTTTATTCATAATCGAATTTTTCAAAAGATCCGCAAGCAGAACATTGTGCTATGAAGTATTTTCCATGAATATTCGTTTTTGTAATCAATGCCGGACTAAGCAATAGGCTGGAGTAGGCTGCAGCCTACAGGTCCCACCAAAATTGAAATTTGAGAGAGGAAATTTAATAATTAAGTTATTAATTTAATAATTAAGTATTATTTTCTTATAGTTGTAATGTCTTATAGAATTAGATGTAAATCTCTAGATTATACAGAAAAAAAGTGACTTAAGAATAATGTCTCGTAATTTCACAAACAACCATGATGTGCACACTTGTCTGAAAGTCAAACTTTTGTTTATAACTCCAAAATAAAAGACGATTTCAAATTTTGGCTTTCGTCATTAAATTTGACTCGAAAAAAGAGATCAAAAATGCGCTCTCCATTTTTTTGTATCTCCTATAGTTACCGAGATACCCCATACAAACATCGAAATTTACCCACCCTGTACGCACTCTTATCGTCACGCCGCAAGCGTTGTAAATAAAGACAAATATGAGCCAAATAATTCTTTTTAAACTTTTTGTCTACAAGAAAATGATTAAAAAACATATTTATGAATTACTACGTGAAAACTAGAGGGGGAGGGAGGGGTCTTGGAATATACTACGAATGGTCACAGAGAGGGGGAGGGGGATAAAAAGCTGTAAAAAATAGGTCACGTAGTTTGGGTACGTTCCCTTATCTACGCATTATAGGATTGAGAGTTTTTGGTAAGTACCCGAGTATTAAGAAATGACTTGTTGTATTAAAATATATAAAATTTTTCTTACAGAACATTATGTCGGATTCGGAACCCAACTGAACGCCGCCCGACATTCTTGATATTGCCGTGAGAGAACGAAAAAGTGTACTTTTTTCTACGCTCACGGCCGGACAAAAAAGTAAAAAGAAAAGGACGTCAGTGCAATCAAACTTCAACATTGAGAACTGATGTTAAAAAAGTCGTCATTTTTTGACGTTTGCGGAATATTTCAATTTTTACATAGAATACTACACTTCGCAGGATTGAAATTTTTGCAAATATCACACTGTTTCACTACCTTCGTTTCTTAGTTATTATTTAATACTTTTCTTTCGGAGTAAAAAGTTTTACGTTCTTGCTTTTCCGTTTTATAATGCATGATTCAATAAACTCAATTAAAAAGCAGCGATTATTTCAACTCCACACAATAAACAAGCAACTGCATTAGCATAGGCCACCCACCGATAATAATATTCAACAAATTCGGGAAAGTCACGCGATGTTCAGCCTGACCCCTCAAAATTTTTTATCGTGAAAACCACTGTTGTTGTTAGCAAGTAAAAAATTCGTTATTTAAGAAAAAAAGTATTCAGCGTTTGTAAAGAAAAGGGTGTTTGCAGTGTTTGAGAGGACTATTCACAAGAATTAGAGGCTAAATTGTTAGATGATAATGAATTACTTTCTGGAATATGCATTTTTCCTGAGGAAGATATGATTGAATAATTTCCAGAGATTTCACTATGTCATTGATTCCCGAGAAGAGATACACAACAATATTTATCAATTTTAGTTCATTTATTAACAGGATGCTTCACCTAAATTCAATAAATAACCACAAAGTTTATATTTGAAAATTTTTTTGTAATGAGCGTTATTTCATCGATAAAAGGCGATCAAGAGGTAAAAACCACTTTGCTGAGACACATTTTCTTATGAGGATTATAACTGTGACATTTGAATCTCCCAAACGATTGAAAATGGAAGAACTATGTTTTAATATACTCTTTTCTATAGCTTTCTCGGAATTAAAACTTTGGGTATGACTTATTAAATCGAAAATACCGTCAAACGAGGTGAATCGGGACAGTTTTTACATGTTTTAGTAAATAACTTTTTTCGTTAATAAGATATAGGTTCCAAGGAGGTGCTATAGCTTTAAAACGCGATACGACCCAAGTAACAATTTGAAGACAGTTTCTATTTATTTAGGTTTTAAAAATGCTTTAATATGTTCAATAAATCGACATAGGATTTAAAGTAACCTTGAGATAAACTAAAACTTCTTAAAGACCACTTTTTCTTTAACAAAGAATTTAATGCACTCTTGAAATCAAAATAAAAAGGCTATTTGCTCTTAATGTCCTCTTGATCTTATACTGGTTTTATGTTACTCTTAACATTGGCTATTTTAAAACTAATTTGCTATCATTAAGAATTAAATAGCAAGTTGGTTTTAAAACAATCCGTTCTGGGAAAAATAGTTTTAATGCAGTTTTATGGAGAACCCTTGTTGTATTCTTTAAAACCCATTAGGAACACTATTTTATCCTAAGACAATACATTCAATATAATACCACATTAAATCCAAAAACATAATTTTTACCTTTTAATGAGTACATTAAGAGTATTATTAAGTTTAAAGGTTTTAATTTAGTCAATTTGGTTAATAGAAATACCTTTTGGTCTTTGGACGACTTCATTAAAACTAATTAAATATACCCTCCACATTCAGATGAGAGTGGAGGGGATATAACTGAGAGAAGCTCTTTTCAACCAGTGCACGAAAACCATAGTGCAATTGAAACCAGCGTTACTTATAAAGAGTGTCCTTTCACTTCATCTTTCAATCCGTTCGATTATGAAATCAATGCATGGGAATTATAGGAAGAAATCTACGAAAACGACGATCAAATTCAAAATGAATTTCAAAACGACAATGAACTCATAAAAAATCTGCTTTTCTGCGAAGAGCTTAGAGAATTGAACATGAGCCAAGGCACTGTCAAACAATAATACAACTCATTAATAAACGATTTCCAAAGACTATTCTTGAGCAAGACCCGCGAAAAAAATTTTTTTTAGGTTAGGATTCCATTTGAGCGCAAGACCACTTTATTTGAACATATTAAAGCATATTGGTTTTGAAAGGAAACGTAAACAGACTCCTGTGGAAGTGATTGGATTTATAGTGGTAAATAAAACGCTGTTTTAAATCTTGTAAGATTTGAAACATTTAATAAATGAACAATTAGTTTTAATCAAGATCACGCCATGTTTAACTGCAATAAAGACGCCGCCATTTTGGACTTTTTCAATAGTAAACGAAAATGATATTATTATTCAAATAATTGCGTCTTGTATCTTCTTGAAAAACTGAAGAACGGTATGTCGAAATATGCCATTTGATTAAAAAATGCATTTAGATCCTTGGATGCAAAATAAAATTCGATGATATTTTTTCAGTGTTTTTCAAATATGGGAAAAATACATTAAATGAGTGGCGCTCGAGTTATGTTGAAGTATTTTATTACTTTTTATCAGAAAAGTGCCATTCGTTGGTGAATTTTTCACCATAATAGATTGCTTTCGAATGTTATTTTATGATATGCTTAGTATACGTATGCGGTTTAAAATATTACCACTCTGCCGGCCATCATACAAACACAAAAGTTGTCGAGTGTTAGTAAACAAAATAAAACTCTTTTAGGCGTTGAATACATTTTGAGAGCAAAATGTCAGATAATAAGTTTTAATTTATGTATTTGAAGTTGCCTTGAAGAACCCTTTAAGAATATAGAATTAAAACTTAATGGTTTTAATACAGTTTTGAAATTTAGTCTTGAAGGCCTTTTCAGGATGGGCCCTTTTTGGCTAGAAGCTGCTTTATGATGGTCTCAGGGATGTCTTGAAGATCACTTGATTTTATTCGAAATTTTATTGTATAGTTTTAAAGCGAGCTTGAAGATCGGAATAAGAGCATTGATGTTACTTGGGGATACTTACCTACCAGTTTATCAGATGATTAAAAAGAAATTTTTTTGTAGGTTTACCGAAGGGGTCAATACCCATTTATTTCATTAGAAATCATCGATACACCCCAGTAATGGGGCGAATCGGGGCAGAAAAATATTCGGAAAAAACATTGCACAAAATAGGGATAAAAACGACAAAAACAACATGAATAGCGGATTATCTAACAAATGAACGTTTAACATATTAACATAATATCATTTTTCAAAATCTTTGCTCGTCCTCCCTTATGCCGATTTGACCTCTTTTGATTTGTTGTAGAGCCCTCAGCAACGTTTGAGCACTATAATTTTGGTAAACACGTGTCCCAGGTACTTTTTTCTATGTCCTTACCATTGTCCCGATTGACCCGTAAAAGTGACATTTTTTGCTTTAGAAATAGTATCTACATTATTTTTATTTTTTTCTGATGAATTATTTTTTCCTGTGTATAAAACACTTCAGGCTATAATATGAAAATTTTCAGGTATCCTACCTTTATTCCTTTTGTGCTTTCCAGGCAAAGTTTTTTAATCAATAAAAAATCGTTAATTTTAAAGAAAATTTGGTGGCTCTCTTATATTCTGTAGTTGACACTAATGTAACCAGGTGACTAATGTCAAAAAACGCGCCAGCATGTTTGTTTCATCTTCTAACTGCTAACTGAGCTGAAAACGTTTACCTCGAGACGGGGCTGCCGTTAATTTAACCATAAACCTGAGGGTCCCGATTCACCCCTTATTTCCGATTCACCCCGTTTGACTGTACCACTTTACACAAATGGTTCAGAAAGTAACTATTTTCGGGACGATTTTTTTCATTTTCGAAACGATTTCTTTACTTCGGGACGATTTTGGGTATCTATGTAGGCGGCTTTGACAATAACACGAATTTTATATTTAATTATGACAGCACTTGTCATGTAACAGTGGTGTGTGTTTTTTCGCTTTTAGAGGCTCCCCTACCAGACTGACGAATGAAACGAAACGTCATTTTCAGATATTTATGAATAGGCCAAAACAATATGTAATGAGTTTAATATTACAATTTTACAAACCTAGAAGCAATCATTAAACTAACAGAAATAAAGAATATTATCCAAGAGCTATTTATATTCCGATTCTAAACCAAAAATGCAAAATTTACAAATCACATAAATATTCTTGAACCTTTTCAAAATATGCCAGTCAGTTTAGACATTGAAAATCGAAAATTTAACAATTATTCCAAAAGTTTTTGAACTTTGGTCAAGTGAATGCTACATAGAGAAAGGAACAAATCTCATTTTGCAACCTTTTCCGAAGTCCGGAACATTATTGAAATTGCAATAATATTGAATTTTGCCTTATGCTTGTGAAAAAACATTCCAAAAGTTCTGCAAACTTGACATATACTGCGAAAAAATATACCGAACAGTTGTATAAATTTGCAACCTTTTACGTTAACCAGAACATATTTATTTATAATTTTTTTAATTCGTCGTCATTTTTTCGGGCAAGACGGTCTCGAAATAATTACAAAAGTTTTGAAACTTGGTTGCAAATTTAGCGAACATCTATTCTGATGTATTTGCAAATTTGCAGCCTTGTACGCGGTCTGGAACTTTTTGCAATTTGCAAAAATATTATTTTTGGATTTTTATGTCTGTCAAGTTTGCAGAACTTTTGGAATTTTTTAGGTCAGTTTATCAAAGAAAAACGTTAATTTTGAATTAAAAAAATGCTCCGTACCCTCAAATTGGTTGCAAATTTGATACGTTACAAGAAATAATATATTTAATGCTACTCCAAGTTTGCAGAACTTCTGGAATTTTTTTCACAAGCATAAGGCAAAATTCAATGTTATTACAATTTCAACAATGTTCCGGACTTCGGAAAATGTTACAAAATTTCATTACATTAAAGTTTGAAAACTTTTGGAATTATTGTCAATTGATTATCTAAACTGACTGGCCTAAAAACTATTATGTAATAATAAGTTTAGACATTAAAGAAATTTTGAATTCCACCCAACAGCTTTCGGAACTTTATGAAATGAATGAATCCGCTGCACAAAGTGGGACTCTGATGAGGCGTTGGAAAGATGCCATTAAAATTTATTTCCAACAATTCATGAACTTTTAATTATAATGGCAACTTTACCAGTCATCACATGACGATCTTGAAAAGATCGGTTTCTTCCCTAAAATTTCTTGAAAATTATTTGCGGAATTCTACTGGTGACCAAAGGGTAACTTTGATGTATATACATTCAGATATTCCTATTCTGGAACACAAACTTCTTGATTTCTTATCTCTTCGATCTCACCGTAAATTTTAATTGGCATTTATAATGTTGATGTTTTTTTCGTTTCTTGTTTCAATTTCATAAGTATACTAATAATCATTGCCTTAAAGTATTTTTGTCATTTATGATTTCGAAATGTATTTTATATGTATATTGTTTGAAATTTGAGTACTACCTCATAGATTTCTTCATTATATTTTATTAAATGTACTTTATTAATGTACGTTTCGTTTTGTGTTCCATAATATATTCTCGTTTTTTATACTCTCCCCAATTTTTTTTGTTGGAAACCCTCCCTAATACAAACTTCTTGCTGCGCCACTGCAGCAATTGTGATGCTTTTTTATATAGGACAAACTGCTGAGTAAATATTAATAAATTTCAATATATTTCGAAACTTTGCAAAGTGTTTTCAACATTCATGGAATACTGAATTATTACCTGGTTATGGCATTGAATATGATATAACGTATGAATTATATTACAGGTAAGGTACTTATGTTGAATAAATGATGCGCCATTACATCGAATTAAGCAACTCTTGAAAATAAGATTCAATTCAAAGTGACATTACAACAGAAAAAGAGTGCCTCATAACTGCTGATATAATTTTATGGATTCTTCATTAAATTCTCGAAGACTAATATAAAATAGAAAAATATCGCACAATAGGTATTGACTGTGATTTTGGGAGGAATATCTATGGTTCCTAACATCTTTACAGCCAATTTGGTGGTATCCTGAAATTTGTAAAAAATAGCGGAAGTATGAAGAATTATTACCAGATTATTTCACTTCCATATTCATACCTGTCGAGTCATAAGAGGAAGTATAAGTAATAAGTATTAGACAGTCATCTTCAGAAACATTCGAACGAGGAGACAGCGGTTAGCAAACAGCTGCAAACTAATAGTAGATTTCGAGGGGTGTAGGTAAGAGGGGCACAGTGTGAGTGTGAGAGCAGACGTCTTGCAAGAAGGAATGTTCGGCGCCCGGGGCCTAGAGCTGAATTCCTAGCTCCCACGACGAGCCCCCGACGAGTCGGGCCGCTTCATTCATTCGTATCGCCAACGAGGGGACCTCCTACTTTGATACCTACTTGGTAGTAGGACAAACCAGAAATAATACTACTAGCGACATCTACCACACAGAAGTGCATTTAGTGTTCAGCTGGCTCGAGACGCCATCTATGAATAGATTCTTGATTTGATTTCTCAAAAATTTAATAGAACACTTCTATGATAAAAACTAATTCAGCATCATTTGTTGCTTAGTAGCGCCACCTACCGTTGAATGGAAAATAAACATTTCACGTTCAAGAGAATTACAAACTCGTTGCATAGATGGCACAAATAGAACATCCAAAGATTGGTGAACGTTGGAATTGTTGAATCAAATTTATTTTCCACGAAAAAGATATGCTGCCAATAATGTGAAACCTAATTACTTTACAGAATTCTATATGCTTGTTTTTAAAATAATCATTTTCATATATTATGACAGTGTCGTCAAATTGAAATTCAGAGGAGGATTATGTTATATATTTTAAATAATAATATGTATGATACGAACTCTAAAATATTTAAAATGAAACAAAGAGCTTTTAAATTTGTTTTTACGTCTGTATTTTGCATTACCTGTAGGTAACTTTGGAAAAGACTAATATACTAATTATTAATTATTATACTCAGGGCCGGCCTAAGGCGAAAATTGCAAGTGTGCTAGACTCAAATTTTATGCCCCTGCTGGGGGGTATGAAATTTTTTGAAATTTAAGGTCCAAAAACACAGTTTTTGTGCTTTTTTGCGCCTTGTAGAACATTAAATTTATGTATGAAAATATGATTCATTATTGATTGACTTGATATGTTCAGTACTCTTCCTTGTACTATAACCACAATTATGTCAAATAAACTAATGAAAGCTTAACTCTTCATTGTTCTTGTGAACATAAGAGAGTTGTTCTTTACAGTTTACTGAGAATAATTATTTTCCCAGCAGTAATTTTGTGGATTTTTCCATATACCAACTGATAATGTGCAATTTTCAGCTAACCGAAAACTTAGGGTTTTTGAAGTCCAATGCTATTCCAACGAAAAATCTTCCAATTTTATCGGAATCTGAACCTAGATAATTGTATTTTCTTTCATGTAACAACCAGAGATACTATTATAATAATATTAATAAATAATGTTTATTTGCACAACCAAAATAACAGTTTATCATAACATTGAGAATATGAAATAAAACTTGACTCTATAGCTAGGTAAAAACTAAAATATTCAATTATATAACCAGGAAAAACAGAGATTCTATAAAAAAAAACCAGTCCACCGTTTAGGAGAGCTGTTCTACGTCAGGAAAATTCAAAAAATATAATAACTCATTACGTTCAAATCATTCAAGCAGAGTATTCATGTTAATTCTTCTTTTATTTCATGTTGTTTCTTTCAGTTTTGCTGGTAAGTACTTAGTTTTGTCCATTATACTCAAAACCTCTTCAGTTGGTAATGAAAGTAGACATGTCAGAGATGTTTTCTTGAAACTTTTGAAAGTTTTTTTACTTTTTAAATAAATAGGTGTTCTATCATACTGCCTTTTCATGATGTATACATAGTTCCTCTAACCAATTAATTTATTCGTCCTCTCCTTTATTTTATTATTGATTTTCTTATTCAATGATAAAAACTGTAAATTTCAACTTGATGTAGGTAGGTTATCTACTGTTGAACAGAGATAATATTGTACTCAATCGAAAGACAATGAACCACTGGAAAATACGAAGTCCAAAAAAACACAAATTACGAAGCTAAACGTTCGAAACCTCAAAATGAAATGAACGTAAATACCATTACAAAAAATGTAAACAATCCGTTAATGGCCCATGCTCTAGTACCGATATTAGCCGTTCCGGCGCTACGATCTTAATTTACCGACGCCAATTGGCTAGAAAATCAAAGCCGGGGGAGGAAGGCAGGAAAATAAGTCACAACACTTTCCGCGTCCCGCCACGAGACGACTGTTCTACTGACCTTGGACCTTGGACATTGGTTAAGGGCATCAGACTTACTGTATTTCAGAACTCATTGGGGTAGCCGGGTATCTTCGGTTTAACATTGAATTTTAACTGTAATAGTTTTAAGACACAATTCCTCCTATAGTCAGCGGCAAATCATTGGAAGCTTGGGATTTTTAGTTGTGTTATAAAATTTTTCAATCCACAAACTGGCAACGACACTGGGCGAGAGGTGTAGAGGGGAGTATACAGCTGTTTAGTGTCCAAGCTTCCAATGATATGCCTGCGAGTATAGTTTAAATATTTCTGCCCAATATTTAAATCAGTTTCTAAAAATTGGTCAATTTAATGCCCCTCCAGAAGGCTTGAGTGTGCGGCTGCATACTTCGCACACCCTTTAGGCCGGCCCTGATTATACTAATAGCACATAGGAATAATAATGACTATACGCCTGTTTTAATAGATTCGATCCAACAGAAATGGCACAAACCTATTATTGCTGAAAACTCATCTTATTACATTGCTCATGTGAATGAAAAAATATGAAATAATCTATTCCATAAAGACGAGTTTATAAAGTACATTACACATATGTGCAAATTTCTATACAGTGTGACTTCATAGTACCTAATTGACAGAAATATAACGTCCCCGAAAAAAAGAAGAGAAATTTCCTAGAGACTATATAAATGTTCACAGAAAAAATATCTGCCAAGAAAATTTAGAATTTTTACTTTTAGTATTGAAATACCTCGAAAAAAAGGTCTATTGGGGCGTATATGCTGAGAAGTGGTGTGGTCCTCGTTAAGTGGGCGAAAATTAGCAAATTTCACAGTTCCCTATAATATGATTTTTATACTTTAGTATGAATTGCGGGTAGTAGATTATTAAATTTATGTAGTATAGCGAAAAAAATTAAATTTCGAGATTTAAAAGTATCGAAGTAACTCAGGTGTACGTGTTCACATTGAAGTGTTATAGAGAAGTCATATGCATTTTTAGAAATTTCATTACCGTAAACTGAATTAATGAATTTTCTAACAAAAATTGTTATACTAAATTACAACTTTTCTAGTTTTATTTTCACTAAAATTTTCAATTATATCGCTAACGTCAATTTCACTTATAATATCGAATTCCGTGCTGAGTATAGTTCGATCATTAAAATTTGCATCAGTCATCGTAGTATGTACATAATCATTTCAAAATTTCCACTTTACAAATTTTAATTTTGGTGGGGGCCTTTAGGCTACTTCAGCCTACTGTTAAATCCGGCCCTGCCGACAGCTCGAAAGGTATGTAATTGTAATTTCGAAAGTAGGTTTAAGTTACCTAGGGCGGTAAGTAATTGCTTATTGCCTTAGGTCGGTATGTATGACATTTAAATTCTTAGTGTCCATTGACAAGACTGACTGATTTTTCAACAAATATTGCTCCAGTGTCAGCTGAATCACCCAAATTATATAATTAAAATAATTTTTTTAATCTGAGAGAACTGTTCTTGACCGGACTATTTTGCCAGACTACGTCCTGTACTGGTATCACCAGACTCCCTTGTAATGCAAAACGCTATTTTCTACTTCTTTCTATTTAGTAAGTACTCCATTATTTATCTTCAGGGAGATAAACACGTTTCACCTCCCTAGGGAAGGATGTTGAATAGCCTAAGAAAAGTATTCTAAAAATTCAACTTTTTATTTAAAATTAATATTTATAGTACAATTTAATGAATATAGTTTAGAAAATTCGGGGATACCTCTTGTAGCTGCGTGGGCACTTCAACTGTTGTGTTTATGTTATCAATAATTTTTGTTACAGATCTTGTCAATGTGCTTAAAAATTCAACTTTTTATTTGAAATTAATATTTATAGTACAATTTGCTGAATACAGTTTAGAATCTTTTGGGGATACCTCTTGTAGCTGCTTGGATACTTCAACTGTTGTGCTTATGTTATCAATAATTTTTGTTACAGATCTTATAGATGTGCTTAAAAATTCAACTTTTTATTTGAAATTAATATCTATAGTACAATTTGATGAATATAGTTTAGAAACTTTTGGGGATACCTCTTGTAGCTGCTTGGACACTTGTTGTGCTTATGTTATCAATAATTTTTGTATTACAGATCTTGCCGATGTGCTAGACAGATGAATGGCGGAGGAATCTAAATAGCTATTGCTCTTGTTATAAAGAATTTTTTTGGCCACTACGTTTTTGTTATAAATAACATCAGCAACATATCCTTCAGCAACCGTCTCTGAGTTACAGCCCCCATGTACTTTCAGAGCTAGATAGAACCGTGTCATCAGTGTTATCTAATAATGCGGTAAACGTTCTTATTTTTCTGAATGAAATTATGCCTACAGCGGTAGGCATTACTGTATCTCAAAAAGGCCTGAGTGGAATCTTTCAAGCAAGAATCTTATTTTGGTATAACTTTTAAAAATGATTAGATGGCACATGGTATCATCTTGTCTGGAGTGATGGTCAGTCTTTTAGATGTACCATTGTCAGGTATTTTAGGCAATTTCAGAAGTTCTACTATATTTGTGGAAATAGCTGAAAAAGTTTCTTTTTCTACAGGCTGCTTCAACCATTTGCCTTTCTGGATTCTCCAAAAACAGCGTTGGTTGAGTCTGTCAACCAAGAGCTTCACTTTGATATCTTTCAGAATTGATCAGATGGCAGATGGTATTGTCAAATTGTCCAGTCTACAGTGAAGGTGAATCTTCTAGATGTACAATTTTTTCAATCAGTTATATTAATTAACAATAATTTCAAATTTCAATCCATTTCCTTAACAACCTCTACGCTGTGGTCGCATAATTCTTGTGAGCTCCAGCTATCAGTAGGTACTATCTTCATACCGTCAAGAATGTTTCCATTTTCTTACGTGTGAAAACTTGAGATTAGTTTTTCTTATAGCCGCCATTGCTCCTCATCAAAAACGTCTTCAGTTTCAGAAATTTTGAAATGTTCCAAAACTTGTAGAAAAATTAATATGAGCAAAAAAATATTTTGGTGGTTCTTTGTTTTCGTTCCCTTTAGAAGGAATTGAGCTATCAACTTCAAATTTGGTACATAGGTAGGTATTCATAAGAGAACGGTTCGGATTGTTTTCCATACAATTTGGTTCGGGGGAAGATGGTGAAATGGAATAATAATTAGCAAAAACGGTAATTTTTCGTTAAAAACCGAGTAATAAGTCGTTTTACGGTATTTTTGGTATACGGATTTTGATTCTACAACCGATGTGACATTTTAACACAAAATAGTGGTGGGGGTTAGAAATGGGGGTTTAAAAAGTTAAACACTGACAGTAACAGTGATGCGGAATAATTTCAATTTAAAGCGGTTTTTTTTACACAAAATTCTGGTTTTTTATTTCAATTGATATTTAATGTGTGGTATTCTAACGCTACTTTGTTTGCATAATTCAGTTTGTTTGAAACTTTATTCTAGGAATGGTTTTTCTGTAGAGTGATCTAAAGTGCCGAAATATAATATTCGATCAATAATAACAATTATTGTTTATTATAAGAAATTATAAAAATACAATAAATTCGACAACTATGCTCAACCATTTTGAAAAAGATATTATTCATGTTTTTTAAATTCAGTGATATAGGAGTACTAGAGAATGTCATTGAAATTTTGCGGCAGAAACTCCATATATCATATCTCAATAATTTGTGAATTGTTTCCTATTGAATCAAAAATTTTCTTCTTTTGTATTTAGTCGATCTCTGTTATTGGACTCAGGCCTGTTGAGGTCCCCATTTGTAATAAATTAATAAATAAATAAATAAATCAATTTTGGATTGATTGGGCCGATACTTGGTGTAAATTAATAAACATATTAAAACAATGGTTAAAAATAACAATTTACACATTTATTATAAGAAATAACGCATGACGCACGTTTCGGTGGAACTTCACCTTCTTCAGATGCTAATGGCAAACTAACTATGATTCTCTGTTATATCGAAAACAAGAAATGACAAATTATGTAGAAGGGGTAAATACAAAGATGGCTACAAATAATTATTAGAAAAGGAAAAACCAATTCTGAACTGCTAGTCAGGTAGTTCGGTAATTTTGAAAAGATTAAGAAGGGGGCTTGAAGTATGATCGATTTGGCTATTCAATAGGAGACCGGAATGCTTGTATTTATTTATCTGTAATGATTCTAAAAAATTAAGTTTAATTCCCTTACTTTCAGTATTTAATATTTTAAAATCGATATTGAATGTGTGATTTTCTTGGAATAAATGGTTTGCATAATGTGAATCCGACTTCTGATTATTTGTTGTTTCACTGGTACTCTTAGACAACTAGACTGCTTTCAAACATTCATTAATACTTTACACCCTAATATAAAATTCACTTTAGAGATGGAAAAAGATAACTCGATTAACTATTTGGATTTGAAAATAACAAAAGTAGATAACAAACATAATTTTTCAATTTTTCGCAAACCATCGCACACTGATAGCGTCATACATAGTACTTCCCTACATCCTTTCCAACACAAAATGGCAGCTTTCAATAGTATGGTACATCGTTTAGTAAATATTCCACTTTCAAATGCCAATTTAAACATCGAGAAAAATATAATTAAACAAATTGTTATGATCCCAATATTATAGACAATATGATAGATAAAAAGTTTTTCAAAAATGCGATTAACCAGGTGTACCCCCTTACTAAAAATAATATCAAATACAACAGCCTCACTTTCATCGGAAATTCAAGTGAAAAACTTAAATCTCTCTTATCTAAGCACAACATCAACATTGCTTATCGTACCGGTAATAATTTAGGAAATCATATAAAAAAAAATAATAAATCCAAAGTTCATAAAGATAATAAATCGGGAGTTTATAAAATTAATTGTGGCGATTGTGATAAGTTTTACATTGGTAGAACTTTCAGAACTTTTCAAACTAGAATTTCAGAACACAAACGTAGCTTTGTTAATCAGAAGTCGGATTCACATTATGCAAACCATTTAATCCAAGAAAATCACACATTCAATTTCGATTTTAAAATATTAAATACTGAAAGTAAGGGAATTAAACTTAATTTTTTAGAATCATTACAGATAAATAAATACAAGCATTCCGGTCTCCTATTGAATAGCCAAATCGATCATACTTCAAGCCCCCTTCTTAATCTTTTCAGAATTACCGAACTACCTGACTAGCAGTTCAGAATTGGTTTTCCTTTTCTAATAATTATTTGTAACCATCTTTGTATTTACCCCTTCTACATAATTTGTCATGTCTTGTTTTCGATATAACAGAGAATCATAGTTAGTTTGCCATTAGCATCTGAAGAAGGTGAAGTTCCACCGAAACGTGCGTCATGCGTTATTTCTTATAATAAATGTGTAAATTGATATTTTTAACCATTGTTTTAATATAAATAAATAAATATTAAATGTATCGAACAGGTACACTGGATATTTCTTTGTAGTATATATAATCAACAAATAATAAATATATACTACGAATAGACTTAAAATTTCTACGTATAATATAATGATATATAATGAAGAAGAAAACATTCTTTGTCATTATGATTTGTCGATATAAACCACTAGGGTATTATAACCTTGACATATAGACTTGTTATATTTTGCAAATCTTAAGGTTACAATAATACCGGAAATTCTTTACATGAAAGTGAACACGTGAGAACTTTCGAATTCATTATGAATTCGTGAATTCATCTTGTCTGCTCTTGAGAATGAAACATGATTCACAAAGCTGGCCAATTTGGATTGCGATTGTGCAGAATTAATTTCATAATTGCGTTTCCAGATAAAGATTAACGCATTAAGCAATTGAAGATATATTATGATGTATCTTCGATGCAAACTGTTAGTTCAACAAATTGTTATCGTTTAATTTATGACATTGCAAAAGTCTTATATATATATATATAATATATATATATATATATATATATATATATATATATATATATATATATATATATATATATATATATATATATAAATATATATATATATATATATATATATATATATATATATATATATATATATATATATATATATACATATATACAGGGTGATTCATTAATATGTGTAAATATTTTAACAGGAAAATGTTGAGCTCAAAATATGAAGATCTAACCCAATTTGCTTATACAAAATATTTCTCCTTACTGATTTACAGGGTGTTTTATTTAGATTATTGAAAATGAAATTTGTTCATTACTCGAATGCTGCTTGATATTTCTTTATGATATTTGGCAGTAAGTTGAAGTAGTTTGGAACACATCAACTTATAGTAAAGAAGACTTTCTCGCTGTCACCAGTGGCGTACGGCAGGGGCACGGGAAGAGTTCTTGTTTCCTAAATTCTACGCCACTGGAAGAATTGTCGTTTTAGTATAATTTTTCGATTCTCCAATATTTTCTCTCTAAATAAGGCACTCTTGTTTCGTTACGCCAGAGCCACTATTTTTCGAGATATTTAACGTTGAACATATGGCTGCACAATTCTTTTAATTTTTAAGTACGAGTCTGTCGGTGTTTTTTTGTCATACGATTGCATGTATTACGTAAAATAAACATTATTAAGTATTTTTTTCAATTTATAATAATATTAAAAATAACAATTCAAAACAGAACAACTACAAAAATATCCCAAACGATAAATATTTGCCAGGAACTATGGCAGCAAATTGTAAATTCCGCTAATTTTATTGCGAATCAGCCATCATATTTTTTAAAGTTAGAAGATCGTTTAGCGAAAGAATGGATTATCTCATTGAGGTTAACGGAGATCACATTGAACATTTGTTGTAAATTGTTTTTAAGTTTTGTTCATAAATTTGATATTCTTCCAAAAATTGTAAAGAAGATCTTGATAATTAATTATTTATTTTGACTTTCTTATGTAGCGCTGGATATTTTTGTAGTTGTTCTGTTTTAAATTGTTTGTTGATATTATTATAAATTGAAACAAAAAAGTGTTTGAAGTCGGTTTAAAACTTCAAATTTTACAGGGGTGTTTCCATTAAAAATAGGACACACTGTATATATATATATATATATATATATATATATATATATATATATATATACAGTGTGTCAAATTGATAAGATGGGAAGCAGACATGGATGCAGAATCAAGCTGAAGCTATCAACGTCGCTTGGTTACCGTGGCACACAGAGCACTTCGACGCATGTTTTGTCTTCGTACATATCGACCTTGGCGCATGCGCATTTCGTAATGCCTATCTAAAAAACGCTATAATTTTCTATTCTTTGTTGGGAAGAATTGGGAACAAAACTTCTCTTATGAAATCATATGTATTTTAACGATATCCGTTGGAATTTTTAAAATCTGACCAGATCCCAATTTGTTATAGTGAGACTTTAGCTTCGCCTCGGGGTAAAAACGCTATATTTTTTTATTCTTAGTTGGGAAAAATTGGGAATTAAAATTCCCTGATGAAATCATATGTGTTTCATCGATATCCGTTGGAATTTTTAAAATCGGGCCAGATCCCAACTTTTTGTCGAGAGACTATAACCCCTTTAGCTTCGCCTCGGGGTAAAAATCGGTACAGTAAATGCATTTCTCACGATCACTACCCTGTCGGCGCGGACTTTTTTAATAGACCTTCTCGATCTTTTCTATGAAAAGCATTTGAATAATTCTTACCGTTAGGGCAGCGTTCGTAAAAAACGCATTCGCTGAATCGTTTTTTCGTTGACATGGCTTGCCAAATTGGTCTCCATGAGAAGCCCTTTTATTGTAACGGGATAATAGATAGCCTATTATAATGTTCGCACTGAAAGTTCATTTCAAATACTGGAGAAAGAATTCTGGAAATCGAACTACTATTTTCGGAGATAACCTATTACATCGAAACATAGAAACTGTTCCTAAGTTTTACTTTTTTTAAATTCGTACCTAATTAATGCCTTACATGAACACATTACCCGGCTTAATAACACTACATGACTAGATTGAATATTTTGCACTCAACCTTTCAATTTTATATGTGGTTCATTTCCCCTATGTTTTTTTATATAAAACAAAATATTAATTATCTCAAATTTTACCAAATTTCACAAGAAAAAAAACTGGCACGCCAAGGGGCAAGTCGTGATATTCCTTCTTCTTAAGCCGGCTCTTCACGTTGGCCAACACTGTGGCGAATTTCGTGGCAAAGATATAAGCCCCGAGTCCGTGATGGCATCCATACGTTGGAAGATCGTTCAGTTTGCTTGGGTTCAGTCCAATGTGAGGACAAGTTTATTAAAATGGATATTGAGGCGCTAACTACTGTTACGGTTTATTTATTCACCGTATACCGCAACTAAGTGAAAGAAATGGGTAAAAAGAAAGTGCACCTAACGTGTGGAAGCGGCGGCCATAACTCAACCACACGGATCTCGCTCCAACTTGTGGGCCATCATTCCAATACAAACCAAGGTAAGCACAAACATCCGCTCTACATGATGGCCACGGTATTGGCCACAAATTTTGCCACAATGTTGGCCAACTCGTAGAACCGGATTAAAAGCACATAACTGAGACATAGGGATAGTCATACACAGGAAATTCTACGGGACATTACTATTCCAAGCCTAGAGATTCAACATGTTCAAACATGATTTGATAAATCTCCACTCTATTCAGACATAGTAGGAAAGTTACATTAAGGGTTGATGAAACTTTGTTACTCTTGTAATTTGAAAAAAAAAATATTACAATGATGCCTGAAATTGCTACAATTTAGAATATAATGCCTAAGAGTGCCTATTTCTCCACATTGACAAATTTGCTGAGTACCTATTAGATTCAAATATTTAGGATAATTTATGTGACCACTCCTTAAACGACAAATAGTGCGAATAAAATCTCTGACATAACTGATGTTTCTGAACCATATTCTATTTCATTGAGTAGGCTGAACGCTTAAATAAAATTTACCCTAACAATTTTCTCTGACAATCATTTAATACTTTTTTACTGAAGATACCTAGAAGAAGACTAGTTACCTTCAATGAGATTTAAAGATAGGTAAGTATGATTGAAATTGAATAAGAAACTTATAATTATATAATACATAAAATATATATTTCATTGATTAAACCATTTGGCATTTATGCATCTCCCTATGATAAATCAGATTGAAGCTCAAGAGAAAGTCATGCTAACAATATCAACAAAATTCAATATTAAGGCAGCATTGAACATAGTGATATTGAATTAGATCACTACAACAAAACATCTACGCTACAGCTGGATAGTTAGCTGTTAGCTCCAGGTTTCATGGCCGTCAAGATCACCAGATCCAACGCCACTCGACTTTTTCTATTAGATTATTTAAAAACTTCTATTTATAAAATAAATGTACGATGAACTGTTCCCTTGTTGATTTTTAAGTGAAATTAATTGGGCATGACAAATCCGGCGCACTTTTATACATAATAATCTTACCTTGCATTCTCGAACGTGGCCGACGGGGAACTACCAATAGCACCAAAATCCACACCAACGGCTAACCCTTCTGGGATGTTGTGCACAGTGATTGCTATTACCAGAAGAAGGATTCTCTTCCACTGCCCATGCTGAATTTCTTCAATCATAGAGGCGTTCTCGAAACTCTGTTTAGAAATCCCTTGTTCAATACTTCGCGATCTACTTTTCACTTTACCTACTGCAAAAAGAAAAAATAAAAAGTGAAATAAACTGGAAGTACTCAAAGACTAAACAGGCGTTATTGTAGGGTTAACTACATATTACGACTGAGCTATATCATTATTCAAGTGATTGTTTGCTAATTCCTTCCACCTCGATAATCGAAGTCAAAGAAAGATTTTCTTTAAAAATTTGCTTTACCTCACGCAAAGTGAGGTAATAAGATCCATTTCTTCTAGAAATTTCTTATAGAAATCGACAAGTCACCCCGACTCAAGTATATATATATATATATATATATATATATATATATATATATATATATATATATATATATATATATATATATATATATATATATATATATATATATATATATATATATATTATATATATATATATATATCTATATATATATATATATATATATATATATATATATATATATATATATATATATATATATATATATATATATATATATTATATATATAAATTTATATATATATATATATATATATATATATATATATGTATATACATACATTCATACATACATATATTCATATGTATGTATTTTTTTTGGCGATGCAAAAACTTGGACCTAGGACCAAGATGGCTTTTCGTTTCATGACTTTTCATGATGCATGGCACCAAAAACTCAATTTCATATATATCCATATGTATTTTAGCGTTGTTTACACGATAAATTTTGAAGCAATAGGGTTGAAAGTTTCTAAATAGCTAGCTTCGTATGATATCTTGGATGGGATTGATTTTGGATCGAATTGGTTGAGGGGTTGACCCCTTAGGGGGGAAACAAATCTTGTTTCCACGACAGAAGGCGCAATAAAAAAATTGGGCTTTTACAGGTATTATAAAAAAACTCATCCGGGTTTAAAGGCGGAATTTTGGGAAATTTGGACCCAGGGTCCAAAGAAAAAAGGAAGCAAATGACCAAAACAATACCCCAAAAAATGTTGATGTATGTATATATATGTATATATATATACATATATATATATATATATATCTATATATATATATATATATATATATATATATATATATATATTATATATATATATATATATATATATATTTAATCTCTTGATAATTATTAGCAATAACAGGCTGGTTGAATCTTAAAACACTCGATTTTATTAAAAAGTTGACGTTTCGCCACTTTAAAAAAAAAAAAAAAGTTTGTATAAAGCCACGAATGTAGTGGCGAAACGTCAACTTTTTAATAAAATCGAGTTTTTTAAGATTCAACCAGCCTGTTATTGCTAATAATTATCAAGAGATTAGAAATAGATCACAGGCAACAACAATTCGAATAAATAAATAAATATATATATATATATATATATATATATATATATATATATATATATATATATATATATATATATATATATATATGCAAATTTATTTATATATATATATATATATTGAAACAATGGTTAAAAATAACAATTTACACATTTATTATAAAAATAAAAAAAATAAAGCATGACGCATTAATAAATGTGTAAATTGTTATTTTCAACCATTGTTTCAATATGTTTATTAATTTACACCCAGTATCGGCCCAATCAATCCAAAATATATATATATATATATATATATATATATTACGGAGAAAATTAATTCAGCTAAGTCAGAACCATAGAGCCATGAGCTTCTTTTCGATTACAATTGGAAACAATTCATTGTTATCAACGAAGCAGTAGCTAGTGTTATTTGAAGTAAATGTTTGTGAATATTGAAACACTGGTTAAAAAAGAGATATTCATGTTTCGTGGGATAAGATAACTCCCACAGCTTCCACGTATTTACAGATAGAATAATAAGAGAGCAGTACACTTTATTGCATTTGGCAAAAGGTTCTACGAATTTTAGGAATTAATTTAGAAGTAAATATGTTGAAACAAGACTCATTTGTGACGCCTTTCTAAATATATAATGGTAAATAAATGCAGTTTTGATTGAAGCGAAGTCGCACAAACTGCACGGCGTTCTTGTTTGTTTAAATATTGTTATCGTATTACAATATCTTATCAAAGCTTGAACCTGTCGGAGTACTCAAAAATTTTGCAACAAGGGATATCTATAGATATATGGATTATATATTTTTCGGAATTTCGTATTATAAATAATATTGCAGTCTTAGCCATAATTACATAGTACAAAACAATAGAGAATTCTGTATTCTCAAAGTCGATTATTATTGTTAAAAAAAAAACGTTGTTCTTACTGTAGCTCTCTTTTGAAATTCAATGTACCTTACAGAAACAATATCGATTTAATAGAATGTATTCCAGCCCAAACGGATTTAATAATTATATATCCAATAGCCAATGTGAAGACATTGGCCATACAATATAACGAAATAAAATTTTAACCTTATCATTAATAATCATCATACAATCATAATATTATACAGTATATTGTTATATTAGGATAGGCCAAGCTACAGACTTTAGAGTGAGCATTTTGTGCAAAAAGTGTTAGAAGAAAACCAGCTCCGCCATTGTTTGTCAAATAGTTCCACATGATATAGTGATATGTTTTTCACTCGACTTTATTATTTATATCTTAGTTTTTTGCTTATAAAATTGAAACTATCAGAGTAATCGTGATGGTGTCAATAGACTTATTATATAAAATGAAAAGACGAAAAAAATGAGAGGTCGGACGACTCGATCGACCCTTAGTCCAAGGGAAAATTGGAAAAAACCGGCCAAAATGCAGTTTTTTCAAAAGTTCATAACTCGGTTATTTTTTGAGTTGTAGCGTAGACCCTCCGATTGGTATTATTTATCAATATAAACTTTATTTGTGCGAAGAGCAGGAACTGTCCGATGCATAGTGTTTGATCTGTGGCCATTTGAATATTTTACTATGCAATTTTCCAGCAGACCTGAATGCGATAGGTATAGTCCGATTTCAATTTACAAAAAAGATTTTTTGAAAGTAGAATTCTCATTGTCCAAAACATTCAACTTGGTTTTATATGAAAATGCTGAGAAATATGATTAAAATAAAGCTGAACATGACGAAAAAGGGCCGAGCGCGTGAGAATAGTTGAAAAGTGGGGGTAGAGCAGCAGGCAAGGATAAGCGCGACATTAGAAAGAGTCGGCATTTTGAACATGACGGTTATTTCTCGGCCGTTTTTCGTCATGTTCAGCTTTATTTTTAACATATGTCTCAGCGTTTTCATGAAAACCCAAGATGAACGTTTTGAACTATGAGAATTCTACTTTCAAAATCTTTTTTGTAAATTGAAATCAGACCATACCTGTCGCATTCAGGTCTGCTGGAAAATTGCATAGTAAAATATTCAAATGGCCACAGATCAAAAACTATGCATCGGGCACTTCCTGCTCTTCGCACAAATGAAGTTTATATTGATAAATAATACTAACCGGAGGATCTACGCTACAACTCAAAAAATAACCGAGTTATGAACTTTTGAAAAAACTACATTTTGGCCGGTTTTTTTCCAATTTTTCCTTGGACCAAGGGTCTGATCGAGTCGTCCGGCCTCTCATTTTTTTCGTCTTTTCATTTTCTACAATAAGTCTATTGACACCATCACGATTACTCTGATAGTTTCAATTTTATAAGAAAAAACTAAAAAATTTTTTTGCATTAAATTGTTACCTAATAACAAAGATATAAATAATAAAGTCGAGTGAAAAACATATCACTATATCATGTGGAACTATTTGACAAACAATGGCGCAGCTGGTTTTCTTCTAACACTTTTTACATGAAAAAATCTCTGTAGCTTGGCCTAGGAGTAAAAGTGATACTTTTTGTGGCGAGACTAAATGTTTTTTTAGTCGAGCCACAAAAAGTGCTTTTCTTCGAATAAAACATGCGATTTTTTCCGCAAACGGTGTTCAAACGATAGAATTAAGATGATATTTTTAAAAAGGGTATAGATGTGAAGAAACGTAAAACTATATTGCTTTGCTTACTGGTTTTGTAGATATCAAGGCAACACAAATTTGACAATTCAACAAAATAATTGTCAGAAACATTTAAAGTCACTTATATACGCATTATAGGACTGTGCGTTTTTGGTAAGTACCCGAATATTAAGAAATGATTTGTTGTATTAAAATATATATCATTTTTCTTACAAATTACATTATGTCGGATTCGGAACCCAACTGTACGCCGCCCGTCGTTCTTGAAATTGCCGTGAGCACGTACAAAAAAATGTACTCTCCTGTACGCTCACGGCCGGACAAAAAAGTGAAAACAAAACGACGTCTATGAAATCAAACTTCAACATTGAGAACTGAGTTTAAAAAAGTAGTCATTTTTTGACGTTTGGGGAGAAAAGTGTTTACTGCAGTTTCGAACTAATGTTCGTCCTAGACAATTGTATAGGTACCTACTGAAAACAGTGTGTAAGTTATTGACACATACAAATTGATTATATAATTTACTGAAAAACAGTCACTAATTTTTACGAAAATTAAACCAAATACAGGCAGTATTATAATATATTGTATGTTGCCATTTCAAACTCACGTTCATTCTCGGGAGATCGTATAATATATGAGGGATACAATTTGAGAAAAACAGTAATATAAAAAAATCATCAAAAATCAGACATTCTTGAAGACTCGAACCTGTGGAGCATGTACTCTATGTTAAAAAATACCATTGTAGTGAAAAAAACTTTATGTGGACAAAGCTGACAAGTTACTATTTTCGCAGTACGATTAGGTACTTAATTTCAATTATGACTTTCCAATTTTTTTTTTTAATTTCTCTAATTGTCACTGTGTTTTTAATCTAAAGTTAATACTTTATGTGTTATGCAGTATCAATTTCATAATTAGAATAATCATTTAGTCAGAATTTAAATAATTACGAAAATTTAACTTTGGGTTTTCTCACTATAAAAGCGAACTTTCTATAATCTTTGAATATCCAATCAAGCTTACCTTTGAAATATGTTATGTACTATCAGTATTTTTTATGACAACTCACTATGATATGAAGGTGCCAAATATTTGATTTCAAGAAATAAAAAATAATCTGAATGGAATTTAATAGTTTTTCATTGCTACCTGATCTTTATATAGAATTTCACCTATGTATTGATAAGGTAGAAGATCCTTGAAAGATCTGTCAAAAAAGTAATGGATATAGATACAGATCTTTCTTCTCCCTCGGATATCCGGAACATCACTACTAAAATTCAGCCAGTCCATTGCCTTCGTCGAAATTTTGCGACTGATAGAAAATATCACAAATTTGAAGAGACACAGTGACTGGAAGTCTATCAATGTGCCTGGAAGTCAATCAATGCCGCTGAAGGATACATCGCCAATTCACTTACAAACAAAATTAAAATTGCAAAGGCCATTCAAAAATTATCACAGAAAGAAAACAATCAACATGAATCGAATACTTTATCTTCATGTTCTGATTTCAACATCAGTCATTTGAATATACTCACCAAGTATTTCAAACAAATTGAATCCCTTTAATATTAGCAATTGTTCGGATATATATATATATATATATATATATATATATATATATATATATATTCAGCCCTCAATATTCTTTTTATTTGAGAAAAAACTTACTGTTCTTTTTATATATATAATATATATATATATATATATATATATATATATATATATATATATATATATATATATATATATATATACACTGGCCAGCAAAATTAACGCATCACTAAAATTTGGGTCAATTTCAAAGTTAATTTTCTCGCGAACTGCTGAATCGATTTAGATTAAAAAAATTTTCAATGTAGCTTAAATCTTCAGAAATGACGTTATGCAAAGAGAGAAAATTTAAATTCGAGTTTTAGGCATATACTGGGTGTTTGAAGAAAAACTAGTAAAATGCACAACTTTTGTCATATTCTGTGGGAATTCCCATCAACAGTATTAGGTGTCTCTCTAAGTCAAAATATAGCCCCATCTTTTACAAGCATTTTATTTTTTTATTCACGTTTTTATCTCACATATTAAATGAAATACAGAATTTCATGTCGAAAAAAGACTTAAAGACTTCAATTTGCTAGGGAACATGTGAACTGGACTGCTGAAGATTGGGAACGAGTTTTGTTCACTGATGAGACGGGGTTTTATCTCTACAGCAAGGATCGAAGCTCAGAAATTATTTGACAGCCAAACGAACGTTATTCACAAAATAATATTCGCTAAACCGAGTTATTTAATGGAGGCTCTGTGATGTTTTGGGGCGGAATTTCTTTGGCAGCTCGTACAGAGATCATGTTCTTGCATGGAGCACCTTTAAATAGCGAAAAGTACATTGACGAAATTTTGTCAGAGCATGTGTTCCCTATGGCTGGTTATATTGGAGATAATATATAATACTAAATAAATAATTGCTTCGCCAAATTCGACTTCCCAAAATGCAGGCGACCGAAGGCCGCATTTTGGCAAACTTATGAAGCCGAGATAAGGAGATCGGCCCCGAATCGCGGGGCCCGAAGGGCCCCGTCGATCGCCCACGTCCTTTCCGTAGTGCTTAGGCTACGTCTCGCCTCGATCCGAGACGCCGATTTTCAATATCGAACGTTTAAAGTTTGACGTTTCTCCGAAATTCGCGAAAACGGTTGCATTCCCGACACTTAAGAACTATTTTCGCTTCACATGGTCTCGAATTCACGTGACCGCCTTTCGAACCGACAGTTGGACGGGTCGAATTCTATCGAGAAGTTTCGGCACGGCGAGGCCCAACAAGTATAGTAGTATCCTACCGATTCCGCACGAACTACAGATTGCAGTGAGCAGATGGCGCGCCCGTTCGACAGAGGCAGGGACGGACTCAGCACTTGACGCGTCGCGTACCGTTCGACAGAGGCAGGGACAGGCTTTGCGCTCATCGTGGTTCGGGAACCTATATTTTCATCGATCTATAGTTTTCACGGATCTATTTAATAGGCGGGGGAGCCTCTCACTAGTTTTATACTAATGCAAGATAATGCCAGACCACATACTGCGAAAATAGAACTAAATTATCTAAATCAGGTGAATATTGAGGTCCTAGATTGGCCTCCAGGTAGTCCAGACCTTAACGCTACAGAACATTTATGGGATCTAATGAAAGGCAGCTTAGAGATCATCAACCCCCACCTGCCTCCTTGAATGATGTAGAAAACATTATGAGGGAAATATGGACAAATATAGATCAAGCAAAAATTAGACGTCTGGTTCAAAATATGGGTCGTCGATGTCAATCAGTTATAAGGAATAGGGGAGAAAACACCCGATGTTGACTTTTTATTTTAATGTTTAAGATTTTATTTCAAATTTTTTTTAAAATAAATTTTAGTTGTTACGTTTTACATTAAATTCCGTATTTCATTTAATAAGCAAGATAAAAAAGTGAATAAAAAAACAAAATGCTTGTAAAAGATGGGGCTATATTTTGACTTAGAGAGACACCTAATACTGTTGATGGGAATTCCCACAGAATATGACAAAAGTTGTGCATTTTACTAGTTTTTCTTCAAACACCCAGTATATGCCTAAAAATCGAATTTAAATTTTCTCTCTTTGCATAACGTCATTTCTGAAGATTTAAGCTACATTGAAAAATTTTTTTATCTAAATCGATTCAGCAGTTCGCGAGAAAATTATTTTTGAAACTGACCCAAATTTTAGTGGTGCGTTAATTTTGCTGGCCAGTGTATATATATATATATATATATGTAGTGTATATATATATATATATATATATATATATATATATATATATATATATATATATATATATATATATATATACATATACAGGCTGGCCCACCATATTCGCCTCGGTGTTTCTATGAGAAATGAAAAGAGTGGGAGAAAAAAATTTTGCAGTCATATGTGGTGGGTCCATGAGGAGCATATTTCAAAATTATTTTGAAATATACAGGGTGACCCAAAAGTAAGGTACCTACATATCAAAGTTATATTTTTTCTTATGGAACACCCTATAATTTTTATATTTTTCGATACTATTGATCAAATAAAGGTAAGTTACTGTTATATTTTCTATACCTAAAACTGACCTTTTCTGAGAGATTTTGAGAAATTTAAATATACAGACCATAATTTAAAAATGTTTCACACTCTGTAACATGTAACAAGCTTCTCGTAACTGAATTTACTGCTCAGCTGAAAGGTTAAAGTTAACTACCATATAAAAGTTTTATTATATTATACCGAGTGGTGAAAAAAATTGCATCAAAGTTTGGGTACATTTCTTATTGAATAACTTCTCAAAGTTAAATGAAAATTCCCCTATTTAATGACATATTTTGACGCAGAATTAGATTCCCGTTATAGTTATTAACGTAACAAGGCCGATATATAGCAAATACGTTATTTGCGTATCGGCCGTGTGTCGTTAAAAATTTTTCGTAATCCCGTTGAAAGATTATATTTTGATTCCGAAGAAAGAAAAAACCCCGTAACTCGCAATTCTAAAGAAAAATCCCAACGTCGTGCACTCTGTTGTCATGGAACAGTTTGACTGGGAAATACTCTGAGAAGAAAATGAGTGCTCAAGAATCTAAACCAGTGTTTTCCAAAATTTCTCATGTCCCACCTAAGCCTTTCTAAAATTCTTATAATCCCTACGTAACAATATATACATAATTTTTAATATCCAAAATTTGATTTATTCATCAAAGAAATTTGAATGATGGGGTTCAAGAATAAAACCACTAGGAAATTGTTGTACTAACACATTAAGTAATTTTTCATGTTTATAGCCGCTGAATAATAGCTAATATTGAATTTTTATACAAATAATCAAGTTAAATTAATCCGTTCCACTTATTTCGAATTTCTCACCATAAACAATCAAATTAAACCCCGGTGGGACACGGGCCCCACGTTACGGAACGTATTATCGAAAGATATTGAATATTAACTCAAATTTATGAAAATGAAGACTACTCAATTCGGTTTGTCTCACAAAAAAATCACAAAATGAAGTATCATTTCATTGACAAGGCCACTTATAATCTTACGATTCGATACCCCAGACTGCGAATTCTCATAAAATTAAGTCACAAATGCTGGTGACCTCAAAGTTATGGATTCAGCGAATTTCCTTAATTTTTAATGAACTTTTTGCATTCCTAATTCATGGTGAGGTGGTAAAAAATTTAATATTACATTTCCAGAATCACAACGAATATAAATTACGTAAACTGAGTCAACTTTTAGACCATCATTGTTGGTCTATACAGCGAAAAATTAATTGAAAGTAACGACGTTTGACTGCTATGTCATTAAAATACACATCTTCAACATATTTTGGTCTTCTAACAGAAAAAAGTTGCTAATGTCATACCTATGTGCAGTTTTCGGAAGAAATTGGAATCCGGTTTCAGATTTTTTTTAAAATTCTATCTCGAGCTACGGGGGTTTTTCGAAAAACTGCTCAAAATTATCTGATCGAATATCTCAAAGAGTATAATTTTTACAAAAAATTTGTGAGGAAAAAATTTTGCATTTTAGACGTTTCATTCCAAACACTTTTTTTCTGATTTCAACGATGTATCACATGTCCATATTCGTTTGTATTCAAGTGGTAAAAAACTAGTATTTAACCTTTTTGGTCCTTTTTTCATTTCATCATAGGTTTAATCATAGAGCAAAGAGAAACAATTGCTTGTAAAAGCCTATGATCCGTAATACATGTGTCGTGTCAGAGTAAGTTTAAACCAACATGGTAGCGTTTTCCAATGGTGAAAAATTAGATTTATTTTTTGTTATGCAAAAACATTTCGAAGTGCTGAAAGAGCCCTTTAAATGTATCAAAATTCGTACCCCGAAAGGCGCTTACCGAATCGAATAATTTTTACAAGGCTATCTAGAGCGAAATTTGCTACTATACGGATCATTTAATAATCCTTCAGAACGGGGAACAACTGTAACGGCAGAGAATGGAGATGAAACACAAATGCATTAGGTATATATCATCCACTTTGAATTTTGACAAAGGTAATTTTAAAAAATAAGGAAGTTTTGAGGTTTATTACATAACTTGAATTTAATTAAATGGTGAAAAGTTCGAATGTTTAAAAACTTAATAAACAGTTTCATTACACGCTGCAACAGTCTGTTCATGTTATTAAAATAGGCAATTGTTTTATTGGTAGTCTAAGCCACCTCTGATGTTCTCATATTTTTTTAAACTCAATACAACTTAAATTTTGTATTTTTATCATTAAAACGCAAACAAATATGAACATGTGATACATCGTTGAAATCAGAAAAAAAAGTTTTTTTAAAAAATGGAATCAAAAATACAGGTCCTTATTTAAAACAAGTAAGTTGATGGTAATATCTCGAAAACTAGACGAACCAAAGTTCCTTAAAAAATACCAAATTGAAGAACGTCTAAAATGCATAAATTTTTTCTTTCACTAATTTTTTGTAAAAATTATACTTTTTGAGATATTCGATCAAACAGTTTTGAGCAGTTTTTCGAAAAACCTCCGTAGCTCGAGATAGAATTTTTCAAATATGAAACTAGATTTTCAATGTCAATGTCCTCAAAAACTACACATTTTGTCTAATTTGGCCAACACTGTAGTTCTCATAATTACCGAGATAGCAATAGTGGCCCATGGCAAATAGGACACCCTGTATATATATATATATATATATATATATATATATATATATATATATATATATATATATATATATATATATATATATAAATATATATATATATATATATATATATATATATATACATATACATATATATATATATATATATTATATATATATATATATATATATATATATATATATATTATATAAATAAATATAAATATGTATATATATATATATATATATATATATATATATATATATATGTATATATATATATATATTATATATATATATATATATATATATATATATATACATATATATATATATATATATATATATATATATATATATAAATATGTATTATATATATATATATATATATATATATATATACATATATATATATATACAGGGTTTATTTCACTAGGATAATGTCAACATTTAATAATTATTTGCACACACATATATATAGTATATTTTAATAAATAGTAAATGTGTGTGCAAATAATTATTAAATGTTGACATTATCCTAGTGAAATAAACCCTGAATATATAAATGTCAGTAAATACCAACGAAACTTATATATATATATATATATATATATATATATATATATATATTATATATATATATATATAATATATATATATATATATATATATATAATATATATATATATATATATATATATATACATATTTATATATATATATGTATATATATATATATATATATATATATATATATATATTATGTATATATATAATATATATATATATATATATATATATATATAACTAATATTGAAGTTTCGCTTATCACTTGGTGAAACATGATTAAATACTAATATTTAAAATAAAAACACTTGGCTTTAAGTTTCACAAATATATTGAATAAAAATTAACAATAACATTAGTCAACTAGTTTCGGGTTATGGGCCCATTATCAAGACAGTCTTGATAATGGGCCCATAACCCGAAACTAGTTGACTAATGTCATTGTTAATTTTTATTCAATATATTTGTGAAACTAATAGTCAAGTGTTTTTATTTTACATATCAGTATATATATATATATATATATATATATATTTATATATATTTATATATATTATATATATATATATATATATGTATATATATATATATATATATATACATATCTATATATATATATATATATATATATATATATATATATATATATATATATATATATATATATATATATATATGTATATATATATATATATATATATATATATATATATATATATATATATATATATATATATACCTATATAGCACTTTCGCGATGTTTTTCGGAGTTGTGCTCATCCTCAACGCTCATCTTCATCGGCAGACGTTCTTTCATAAAAAAAAAGTTTAATTTTGAATCATAGCAATGCCACCAAATGCTTTCATAAGCATGCTATGCCACCGCATTTCTGTTAAGCTGGAAGCAAAATTTCATGCAAGTTGTTTGTGCTTTTAGAAGTTGCTATGTCTACTAACTAACAACGATGACAGTTTTCAAAGAAGCACTAGTGGCGAAATGTGCATCACAATGTAATCATAATTAGAGTAAATCTTTTAAAATTAAATTTTTCTATTTTATTGCTAACGGTCAAATTTCGAACTAGTTTATATAAATACTCCAATAAATGGCATAAGCAAATATGATATTTAAAAGGACTTGAATTTAACATAGTTGCAGATAACGGTCTTCATAATATTTAAAAAAATTATCATATCAGTGGAAACTAGGTTAATTCCGTTTTTTGTACAATTGCATATCTTTATACCAATAAAAATTTACAAGAATACTAGGAAAGTTCACTGCTATATATAATTATTCATGACAGCACTGTATTGTCATAGAACAAAAGGAACCTCGAACTGAAGACTGAACTAATCAAGACATAGATTGATTAATAACTATTTTTTATCATTTGAACGTACATATAGCTTTCTATCAATCGACTTAAATAATTCATAAATTCTTTTCCTAAAATTCATAATCCACAATTTAAACATACGAGTAGTTGCCAAATACGCTACAAATATTGCAAAGATGATTTGTTTGATATCTTATGTTGATGTAATGTTATCTTACTAATTAAGTCATGGGTTGCATTAAGCTGCTTGCAAATTCAAATATAGAACATTATTTGCAAACTATTCAAAATTTTGAAAACAGTTACTTCCCACATCACGGTACCTATATATGATCCTTTATTAAATTAATATTATTTGAAATGTACCATTCTAAATCATGTAGTTTCATGTGATCATTCAACTGGGCAATTATTTTATTAAAAAACTAATAACTTACCCCTTCGACGATGATGTCCCCCCATATCCGTAAAACCGTCAATGGCAGTCGAGTCGGGAAGAGCATAATGTGTTTCTCTTCTTATGCTATTACGTCTTTCCTTGCGATTCCCAGATGACGCGTTTAGCGCTGTAAATAATAATATCATTAGTTCCTGAACAACAAAGAGCAGAAGAAATAATGTCAACAATTGCTAACAAACTTCAGATATATTGAATATGGTCTCAATCTCAGATAACAGACATCACATTTCCACGAGTAGATATATTACGAATTGGGACTATGTATTATAATAATTTTATTTATATATGTATTGAAGTTGAAGTAATATTGTGACTAACCTAGCATGACATTCGGCGAGCTGATTCCCATGTGTGTTATTAACACATCAGTGCCGTAAACAAAAAGAGCTCCTAGGAAGAATCCTAGGCCAACTGGAGCAAAAGCATATTCTCCGTTTAAACCATACAGTTTAGATTCTTCTGCCATTTCAATTGCTGGGGCTAATAAAGACCAAAAAGAAGCTGCAGTCATTACACCAGCAGCAAATCCAAGGCTTACATCTAGTAACTTTCGCTGAAATAGAAATGGTATTATTGTTTACATTGTACATGAAATTAGAGGTTATGTTGCTTACCTGAGACCCTTGGAAAATTATGACAACAGCAGCCCCAGCAGCAGTCAATCCCCATGTGAATAGAGTTCCAAGAAATGCTTGCATAACAGGCCCATATCCTCGAATCATTTTTATTTACGATATTTTGCACAGCTAGCGCTAACCTAACAATTTCGCGCACCAACACCGACTGCCATTTAACCGCGAATACATTAAAGTTCAAATGTTGCACGGGCTCGATTGCCATGCGCACAACTTCGTTCATGGAAATTAAATCCGAAAATCCGTAACCCATCATCAATTAGATAAATGAGGTTGTAGCTCATTTCACGCCTTTTACATTTTTTAATTATGTTTGTTGAAATGATACCTACCTTGGCTATTATAATTCTGTCTTGCTTTTCATTTGACATTTTTGAAAATTATTATTTCTAATAACTGGTGCATAGCATACGTGATCGAGGTAAAATGTTGTTAAAAGAAGCTTATCTAATTGACATTCTCCTTGAATATTTCAGGTGCTCTATTATACTATATCTACATTTCTTGTTAGTTAAACAATTAAATTTACTATTATCTCATTGAAACAGTTGATATATATTCGATTTCAATGACAGATTTTTATATAAATGTTTACCATTAGGTATATTTTCTTAAGTAGCATCACAGTATAATTTCCATATGAATACATTTCTTGCAAGTTTAAAGTAAGAAATTATTTGCAAGAAGAAGTTAAAGAATAAGGCAACATAACAAAATTGTTTGGTGGAATTATTTTGTGTGATCCATCAGTTGAATTTGAAAACTGAAGATATATTTTCATGTTCGAAACATGGAAACATTCAATTTCTAGTATTATGGGTAGGTAAACTGTATAAATTGAATTATAGAAATTTGAATGGGCCATTAATTTTTTATATTTACTGTATGCATTGAAACATGATTTATAATCAGATAATGGATACGTTGAAATTCTAATAGTTATTTATGTACCAAGTGCGCTATATAGATCCTAACGCCCGGAGGGTAACATTTGGCCCGAGGGATGAATGTTGACCGATGGGCGTTAGGATCTAGTAACGCACGTGGTGCATACAAGATTTTATTTTTCACGAAAAAACTATTTTATTATAATGAAAAATGGATTTTGAAATCGGTTCATTGCTCCTAGAATTTTCTTTCCATTTTTCTTCTCATAGTAGGCATGTCGTTTGTTGATATTTTGACGTTTGTTGAATATTTTTGTCATCATATTCAGTGAATGTCATTGCTGCTTTATTTGTGTAGTCTTATAGAAATAATGGAAATGAAAATGAATTTACCTAAGAATATCATAGAAAATGCAGCCAAATTTGCGAATAATTGATTGCCGGAGAAATCCAGAGTCGTATACGACAACGATTACCCAACAAACACAACATACAGCAATTGTACAGATACTGCATTACAAGTGCCACCTGAATACAGCACATAAATTGATGTATTAAGACTGCACAGTTTCTGTATTGATAATACTGCGTTTCAAAGAATGCAGTATTTAAAGTACAGTTGCTGTACAGTTTCTGCGCAACAAAAATGAAGGGTCTCATATGCAGCCAGTGAAGTTCAGTAAATGTGCAGCAACTGTGAAGCAATATCTGCAAACGCAAAATGGTCCGAATACTTGTACCAGGCACGCGGCATCGCATCGGACTCCAACCTACCCCAAGATGCCCCCGTCGTGGAGTAGGTCGGAGTCGTTACTCTTCAGTACGGTACGGTATCTCTACGTTGGACGCCATTTTCCATTTCATTGCTGAGTAAGATTTGTGGTATTGTGGTTGTAAAGATGGTGGAAAGATAACAATTATTGTTCTTTAACTTTTAACTGTACATAAGTAGGTACCTACTTTATTTTATTGTGCGGGACTTAGTGTATACCTATATAGTGTGTAATTTCCGCTCGACTTTATGGGCGGATTGCAATGATGCAGTCCCAACAAGATGAAATGAGGTACGTGAAAACACTGATATCTTCCTATGTTTTTATAACCTAAAGTAGTGGAATATTTAAAGACTTATACAGAGTGATATAGAACTTTTCCCAAAAGCGGAAGAATATGGAATTCAAAGCAAACGGCAATTGAACCGAATATTGAAAAGAAATGTTGAAAATGTCATAAAAATATCTGAAATTGAATCGAAAGTATTGACTAACCATCAGACTATCAATGATAATTCATTACCTTCGACTTCCTTTATTGTTGCTCCTAATTTTTAATAATCAGAATAATTTATTATCAACTAATGATTCTTCTGATAGTGACAGTAGTAGTAATGGTGTCTCAAAAAGTGTTAGTTGTATTTATGAAGAAAACGTAAAATGCTTTTTCTTACGTCATATTTCTCCTATTTTAGTAACCATACGAAGAAACAAGGGCTGCGAAAATGCTACACAGACGGAAGTCGAAAACCACCATTAAAATATGGTTGAGAAATACGTATGAGAGAGGAGTGAGGAGCAGCCAAAAGCAAAATATACCTTCAAATGTATAAACCTCCATAGAGAGGGATATTTTGTTTATTATTATCTTTTGTTCATTATTCTTTTTTTTATATAGGTATATATTTTATTTTATATTTTAAATTCCAATTAATATTCCTGTTTTAGTTGTTTTTTTATAAGAAGTTTATATTTATATTGTATATCCGATTAATTTATGCTTAATATAGAATTTCCTCCAATTAAGCTAACTTTTCATTGGATTATACACCAAAACCGCAAATTATAGGATCAAGATTAATGATTTTTAGTAATTTTCAAAACTTTGACATACTGAATTCCTTAATCAAATTTACAGTTTCTGTACAGTAAAAACCGCGTTTGGTATGCAACCATAGCGTTGCTGCATTTCACATGCAACGAGGCTGAACAGTATTTGTACAGTTACTACAAAACCTCGCTGCATTTGAATTGCAGCAACGCTGCACAATGGCTGTATATGAGCATTCATATACAGCCATTGTGCAGCGCTGCTGCAATTGAAATGCAGTATGTACTGTACAGTAACTGTACAATTCAGCGGGACATATACGGTCCGCTTTGATACAGTTACTGCATTACCATCGCTGCAGTGAAGTGCAGCAACGCTGTATAGTTTTTGTACATTGCCTGCGTTTCAGTGTTTGCTGGGTATGAAGTACCTATGTAATCAATGGAAGTTGCATCATTTCTCTTCGTACAATGAGCGGGCGTTATGATCCATAACGCCCCAGGGCGTTATGAGTGTATTTATAGCAACCGTATCTAAGGTAAAATCAACAAATAATATACAAGTGAAAAATAATAGTTATTTATGTACCAAGTGCGTTATATAGATCCTAACGCCCGATGGGCGATATGATCTAGTAACGCACTGGTGCATGCAACATTTTATTTTTCACGAAAAAATTATTTTATTATAATGAAAAATCGACTTTAATATCGGTTCATTGCCCCTATACTTTCCATTTTCCTTCTCATAGTAGGCATGTCATTTGTGGATATTTTGACGTTTGTGAATATTTTTGTCATCATATTTAGTGAATGTCATTGCTGCTTTCTTTGTGTAGTCTTATAGAAATAATGGAAATGAAAAAGAATTTACCCAAGAATATCATAGAAAATGCAGCCAAAGCTGCGAATAATTCATTGTCGGAGAAATCCAGAGTCGTATACGACAAGGATTATGAAGTATTTAATCAATGGAAGTTGCTTCATTTCTCATCGTACAATGAGCGGGCGTTATGATCCATAATGCCCACTCATTACGCCCTAGTGCATGCCTACTATGAGAAGGAAAATGGAAAGTATAGGAGCAATGTACCGATTTTAAAATCGATTTTTCATTATAATAAAATAATTTTTCCGTGAAAAATAAAATCTTGCATGCACTACGTGCGTTACTAGACTAGATCCTATCGCCCATCGGACGTTAGGATCTATATAACGTACTTGGTACATAAATAACTAATATAATACAAGATATTCAAGTTAAGGCACGTTACAATATTTGTTATTTCGAGATTGTCTGAAATAATATTAATTGTTTTTTTTTCATAATACGAATTTAATAGAAAACATTGAGAACCCAAATTGAGACATAAATTCTTAATTTAATTTTATATTTTCAAGGAAACTATTCTGATGAAAACTGAAGGAGATGCGATCCATTCAATAATTTCACGGGCATTATGGATGATAATAAACCTATTAATAGTTTGGAATATTGGAATTATATGAGCTTTACTCTATTTTTGTACCAATATATTTTTTTCAGTTTCCATCCCATGAAGTTTGATAGGCAAATTTAAAATTATCCTAAATGTTAATGCAATTGGTTATTTCAGAATTTGTGCTATTTTTTCATATTTTTGATGGTTATACAAGTAAAGCTGCATATCTCAAACGTCTGAAATTTTGTTACCGTTAAATAATTTCACTTTATAGCACGGCTAATAAATGGAAATATTTTATTGATCAAAAATTGCGTTTTCTCATTTATTTCTTCCAGTTAAATTAAACAATTATCGTATATAATATCATAAGGGCATCTAATTTTTCCGAAAAAAACACGTTGCTAAGTAATATTTTAACAAGAAGCAGTGCTGGTGGCAACAAAAATCCGAGTCGAAGACGAGGATTTTTGCACCTGCACGAATGCTTTTTATAAAAATATTACTTTGCATTGTGTTTTTTCAATTTTTTTCACAGGAAAAATCAGATGCCCGATTGGTATTTGACAAGACTATTTCATGAGTAACAGCTGTCAAGTTTTGGCGCGGGTAAACTCGAAAAAACTTCTGACAGGTCATACAGTTTTTCATCTTGAAACCATTTTTAATTCAAAATTGCGCGTTTGTGATTGGTGGAAATCAAGACGAGGGAAATAGTCGTAAGTAATTGCACAAGTGCATCAAAATTACCGATAATTTTGTATGACAGCGTGTTGTCAAGAAACTGCATGAGTTCATTTTCATTTTTGGAGAAAGAGCCCGACACCGAAGGTGGAGGGCTCTTTCTCCAAAATATGAAAATGACCGAATGCAGTTTTTTAAAGACAACACGCTGGAATGCGAAATTATCCGGTTATTTTGATGCACGAGTTTAATTTGGGGGAATATTTCCCGAATAAACTTTCAACTTGTCAAACTGACGTTAGTAATTCATAAATTCTCAGCTTGTCATCAATATTCATAATATGAACTATGCTACTGTGCAATTATCGGTCTACAATGCAATTATCGCAGGGCTCTTTCGCTTTCTACAATGCAATTATCGCTGTAATTTTCGATAATTGCATTCTATTAACAAAGGATTTTTGACAGGAGGGAAATATTCGCTGTAATTTTCGATAATTGCATTCCATTCACAAGGGACTTTTGACAGGAGGGAAATATTCGCTGTAATTTTCGATAATTGCATTCCATTTACAAGGGATTTTTGACAGGAGGGAAATATTTACTTGTAATCTCCCTAGAGCATGAATTATTTCCGGAAATTTTCTCGAAGTGTGAAATTTTCTTAAAAAATTCGCAACTGAGGAAAATTTCCGGAATATTAATTCATGCTCGCGGGAGATTCGGTAAGAAAATTTTATAACAAAACGATTTTAAAATAGAAATTAAATAGTAGACATACTCAGGTGACATATTATCTATGTTTATGACAGCTGTCAAGCCAGAGGGAAATTTCCACATATTAATTTCCCGCTACGCAGGGAAATTTCCGAAGAAATTAGGTTCACTGAACCAAAAAATGTATCTGAAACAATAAAAAAATTCATTGGAACAATTAATTTGTACGTTAATTTTGGTCCAATGAACGCATTCATTGAGCCAACAAAACTATATTTGTTGAGCCAAACATCTGCAGAATGATAATACAATAATTGAAACAATTAATACATGTTCATCAGTTCAAAAATGATGAACATTGGAACAATGAACGATTTGTTTGGTGTAATGAATTTTCGATTGTTGAGCGAATTAATACTTTCATTGTTAAATAAATACTATTCGTTCAAACAATGAATGCAATTTTAGGTTCAATAAAAATATTTCATTGAACCAATAAATCGCTTTTTTGTTAGTATGAATTCTGTTGTTTGTACTAAAGAACAGTTATCATTGATATTAAAATTTATTAATTGAGAGAATTAAATGTCATGGTTGGTACAATAACTATGTATATATATATATATATATATATATATATATATATATATATATATATATATATATATATATATATATATATATATATATATATATATATATATATATATATATATATATATTTATATATATATATATATATACATAACATATACATATACATATACAAGTATTGAACTTTCATCTCATAACAATATATTTCCATTCTTCAACTTAGAGATGCAGGATTAAAAAGAATCATTTTTTCCGTATAAATCTATTGAATATCTAAAAATAACAAAAATACAATATCGCTTTCATGGAATCTCATACTCAGTAGATGATTTGAAAATATTATACATCAATTCAAATTATACATTAATTCTAACATAGCAAAAAGCGAACAAAATAACTTAACAATACTTCAATCAGTCTTGATTATCTTATTCAATGATCTATTTTCTCAAAATATGATATTTTGGAGAAACAATGTCACATTTCATATCATAGAAAAAAACATTCCAGGAAATTATTAAATATTTTAGCTTCTAAAGGAAAGTCTAAATCAAATAAGTATATTATTTTGAAACATATATCTACAGCACGTAAGAAACTAGTGAACATAAACCTGATATTATCGAAATATACAGTTATTTAAGATATATTAAGGGGATCGTCTCCTATGCAGCAAATAAAAGGTTGTATAGGCTTGCCAGAATTTTTAAGGAACTGAATGTGAGTGTCCACCTCCTGTACAGATTTTCCCTTATGGTGAACTAGATGGCTTTTCTGCTAAGAGTATCCTTCTTCGAAATCTGATTCGTGGGAACAAAATATCCATTCAGTGCCCACGGGAGGGCGGCGTCTTTTTCATCTGAAAAATATAAATTCACTGAATATGCGAAATAAAATATATATATATATATATATATATATATATATATATATATATATATATATATATATATATATATATATATATATATATATATATATATATATATATATATATATATATATATATATATATATATATATATATATATATATATATACATATATATATATATATATAATAATAATAATAATAATAATAATAATAATAACATTTAATACTTCAGATAACAACAACTATTATGACAATACTAATAATAAATTCTACATTAGTTTAAATGAAATATCAAAGAACACCGTACAAAAATATTACCCTCACGATTACCAATATAATGCACTATGGGTTCTGTGAACCTGTGCGTGCACTATTCATTACAACTTAATATAAATTCAATTTAATTTTAATTCACAAAGAAAGGAAGAAGAGAAAAAGGAAAAAAAACCAGACCATTTATACTATATCAACATATTCATAGTATATACTCTATCCATTTCCCAGCATAAAAGAACTTTCCAAGAGCCACTTATTGAGGAGCTTAGCTTTATTTCTAGTGTAAGGCAATGTTCTAATATTGGAGGGCAACGAATTATAAATTTTTGGGCCACTACAGCTAATGTGCATCTGTACAGCACTGAACCTCATATAAGGCGTCAGCAAATGTCCACGTGTCACATTCCTGGTCTGAACTTCGTGACGCACATAGTTCTTATAATGAGAATTCAGTATCATGTACCTTGCCGCAGACCTAATGTATATTTGTTCAACATTTAGCAGTTTACTTTCCCTGAACAATAGTGTAGTTGAGTATCTACTACTTTTAGAAAGCATAGTCTTTATGATACGCTTTTGGACAACATTCAACGGTGCCAAGACAGATTTATATGCATTCCCCCAAACGACGATACCATAGTCTATAATGGATTCTACCAGTGAATGATAAATCATCTTCAAGGTATGCAGAGTTACTATGTGACGCATCTCCACAAACTTATAAATTAACTTTCTGACTTTATCTATAACATAATGTATGTGTTTTTTCCATGTTAAACACTCATCGATGTATACACCTAAATATTTGATATTTGTCACTCGTTCTACTGTAGCTTCATTTTCATTTGCATTTCCAGATCTACTGGATCCAACATTATTAATTTTCAAGTTATTCAAATGTGGTATCATCCTCTGGTTGAAAGCAAAGGTGATAAACTTTGTCTTGGCAATATTTAAGGTCAACATGCTTTCATCAAACCGTTCCTTAATTTTAGAGAGAGTTAATTCTGCCTTTCGATATGCCATGTCCCAGGTTTTGCTTCTTATAATTACTGCAGTATCATCTGCATAACAAAAAATATCTCCTTCATCTAACATGGATAGTACTTCATTCACGTAGACTGTAAACAAAACTGGGCCCAGCACTGTCCCCTGTGGCACCCCGTAGTTAATGTGCAATGGTTTACTCATAAATTCACCTATTTTCACCTTTTGAGTTCTGTTGCTAAGATAGGAGCGAAATAAGTCATTTGCAACCCCTCTTACTCCAACATTATGTAATCTTTCTAGTAGGATGTTATGATCCACAGTGTCAAACGCCTTCGCAATATCCAAAAACATCCCTATAACCTTTTCACCATCATTCATGTACTTCAATATTTTCTCTGTAACATTACACATAGCTTCCTCTGTTCCTGTATTCTTTTTGAAAGCATACTGGTTTCCCGATATGATTTTATATTCTTCAAAATAAGCAGCAAGTCTAAGCTTGATACACTTCTCTATTAATTTTCCAATTGTACTAACTAATGCAATAGGTCTGTAGTTTGAAGCCAATTTCTTAACACCACCCTTATAAACAGGAACAACAATAGCTCCCTTAAGGATAGTTGGATAGACGCCAGTAAGAAAAATACGGTTAACAATATGCAGTAGCGGCTTCAGCAGGTGTTTGTGATTTTCTTTAATCATTTCCGAAGAAACGTTATCTTCACCAGCCTTAACCCCAACTTTCAAACTATTTATTTGCAATATTAACTCACTTTCCTCAAGGGGTGTAAAAAAGAGCGAATTGCACTGTGTATACTTTTTCGGGCAACTTCTCTTAACCTGACTCAACTTAATCCTATCATGGAGTTTTTCAGCAATACCAGTGAAATAAGTATTCATATCATCTGCTATCTCTCCGGGCTCATTCAATTCTATATTATTTTCTTGCTTAATAATACTTTTGATCTCTTGCTTATTTGATTGATCGTTTGTAATCTCCTTTATAACTTTATAACACTTTCCATGTGTTTTTGGCGTTTCCCTCACAGTCTTTCAATCTTTCCTTATAGTAGTCATATTTTGTCATCTTTATCATCTTGGTTAAGTGATTTCTATGTGTCTTATATCTATTTAGTGCTTCAAGACTATTTGGATTCAAGGTACACTGTTTTTTTAACTGATTTCTTTTACAAATTGATGTTATTAGACCATTCGTAATCCAGGGTTTTAATTTTACTTTTTTATTGTTACGCTTATGTATACTAGTACATTGGTCAATATACATTTTCATCTTATCAACAAACTTACTCGTAGAATGCTCAACATCATCACTCATTACCACATCTTCCCAGCTTTCTTGTGCCAGGCATTTACTGATCATTTTCCAATTTATCTTTTTATACTTAGGCTGTCCCAGCTCCTCTTGCACCTCAACTCTATTAAATCTCAGATTCAATAATATGGGATAGTGATCTGTGAAATCCGTTTCCAAAACAACAGGCTGCACGTTGCTACAAATTGAATTCTTATATTTTACAAAATAATGATCAATGCATGTTTTCGATGTTGGAGATACTCTGGTTGCTTTATTGATAGCACTTATAAATCCAAAACTGTACAGAGTATCCAAATAACTATTAGTACACTTTGAGTTTATATCTAACAGATCCACATTAGTATCCCCAGCAAGAATCTGAACTGCTTCAGGTTGTCTTTGACTTATTATATATATATATATATATATATATATATATATATAGATATATATATATATATATATATATATATATATATATATATATATATATATATATATATATATATATATATATATATATATATATATATATATATATATATATATATATATATATATATATATATATATATATATATATATATATATATATATATATATATATATATATGTATATATATATATATATATATATATATATATACATATAAACATATATATATATATATATATATATATATATATATATATATATATATATATATATATATATATATATATATATATATATATATATATATATATATATATATATATATATATATATATATTATATTTCGAAATAAATTCGAAATTTATATCGTTGATTCATTATAGATATGGGGTTGCTAGCTTTCAACACTTGAAAAACTTATAGCTTCACAGTTGATTTTACTTACTTTCTTCACTATCTGGGGTGTCAACCAACTTTTTCAAAATGCCCAAAAGGAATTTATCCTTTAGATTTTTTCCCATTGTCAGAAATTCTAAGACTTTGTCACAATATTGAGGCCATTTCACCAAAAGTCCGTCTCTTTCGAATATTATTTGAAAGTCCATGTCGATCTGCAAAAATTATGAGGTCAAAACTTCTAAATAACAAAACAGTTTAGTAAAACCTACTAATCTGTAACCTGAAAGATTTTTGTCAAATGGCCATTCTTCTAAAATCGTCATAGTGGACTTTAATTCTTTAACTGTCTGCATCTTCTTCTGCTTCTAGAATTTAATAAAGTCAAGTATATAATTGAAATTAGATTGGAAATAACGTTCACCAACACTCACCAAAACTTTTCTGATGACGGGAAATTTTCATTTCTTTTTTTCTTTTCTCGGTAAGTTATCTGACATAGCTATTTTTAAGGAAGACTTGAGATTAGAATATTTATTGTACATTTTTCCTCTCTTGCTGACCCTATAATATTCCTATAACAAATAGAAAAAAAGCATTTGAAGAAATATTCGTTATAAAATTTCTCACTTACCTACTTATTGAACACACAATTTCTTTGATGTAAAACTAGAAAACAACGATAAACCATAAAGTCTTTCCTCAGTAACACGTGAAACTAAAATGTGCTAATAATCGGAAAAAATAACCGTTAGAGCGCAATTGTAGGTTCATTGAAACAACAAACATTTGTTTGGTGGAACTACAGCGTTATTTGTGTCAACCATCAACATTTTTCGCACAATAACTCTTTCATTAATTCGACAATCATATTTTTGAAATTCTTAAATTAAACATTGAATATAACACCGGCTTTATTGAAGCAACGAAGACCTATTTATTGTCACAATAATCTATTAATTGGGACAATTACGCTATATACAATATTAATATGGTTGAAGAAACGACATTATTCCAGAAACTGACACAAACAATTTTCAAAGAAGTTGAATATTCAATGAAAATGAATAAGTCTTCTGTGCACCCCGAATCAAAGTTGCTTGACGACCGTCCTGTACTGATTAGATTTACTACGAATAATGAATAGCCTGATACGAATAACATGTGGCGACTTGACCACATGGGGATGACGAGTCCATCGTCTGATGGAAAACTAGTGAACTACTGAGATTCCTCAACTCAAAATATATGAAAATATTACTGAACTGAATATCCATATTATATTTTTAGTCCTATTTTCGCATGAAATACACACTGTATTTTACTTTATATTGCAGTGTATCGAAGGAAAGCAGATGCGGGAATAGTTTTTTCATCCGTTTGACCACGTCTTTCCAGAAATTGTTCATGAGCTGAAACCGCGCGGGGACCATTCCATTCAAATCACATCCCGACCTGCATCTCATATATATATATATATATATATATATATATATATATATATATATATATATATATATATATATATATATATATATATATATATATATATATATATATATATATTTCTCGGTACATATTGGCATCTCCATCGGCTCCCATCGAGTCAAATGAGTTGAAATTTGGATTGTTTTCGTTGCCGAACGAAAATATCAAAATCAGTACCTACACGATGCAATTCGCGAATTGTTTTTCCAATATAAGGTTAAAATTTGTTATGTGGATTGACTTGATGTTGAGGTACGTTCCTTTAATGGTTTCGACTTTTTTATTCATCCACGATGCACACGAAAAATTTTTTTTCATGAAATATATTTTCTACTCTCAAATTCGGTGTCCTATTCAAGAGTTAATTTTCTAAATATAATTCAATCCGTTAGAATCACATCTGGATGCGATTCAACACGACCTTAGTGATGGAGCTCTGCTACTCAAGAGTTTTTTTTCGTACACCAGGCGGGTGTGTGCCTGGTGGATAGGAAATGTACGTTGTACCGATTAATAATATATTAAGGCTGTAAATTTCGACATTCATAAACATATATATATATATATATATATATATATATATATATATATATATATATATATATATATATATATATATATATATATATTTATATAAAGTATTTATTATAATCATAACAATTCATCAGCATAGATCCGTTAAAAATGTTCCAAATCTACGGAATAATTGAGTTAATGAACAAATTTATTGTCTCAAAGATTATTTTACTATGACAATCAATAACTTCGTTTATTGTTTTCATTATTTTTATAAATTTAAGCTGCTACTGAATTCAATAAACTTGATTGATTACAAGAATGAAAAAATTCATTGAATCGGTGAAAAATTTATTGAATCAATGAAATTCTCCTTCTGAATTAAAGAAACAGATTTTATTGAATCAACTAAAGGAATTTCATTGGTTCAACAATATTTGTTATCAAAACAATAAATGCCTTCATTCACTGCATTAACGCCGTTATTGGTTCAATTAAAAAAGGGCAACAATCGCCGTTAATTGATTTTATGATCAAAATTTTTTTCAGTGTTATTGTCATAGCAACATGTCAGAATGCAGGCATCTGATTGACTAATATTAACTGGTATAAAATTTTCGCTGTAATTTTCGATAATTGCATTCCATTTACATGGGATTTTTGACAGGAGGGAAATATCTATTAAAATTCCCGATGAGTTCTTGCTTTGATGGACGAAAACGTCATTATCTTGAGTAGGTATAATTTCAATTTTGAGAATATTTAGTTTTTGGAAGTTGTCACTCAAAAAACAGCTGTTTGTAGGTTATGAACATAATTGTTGGTAGGAATGTTAAATTCATATTGTTTCTGTTGCGAATAATTCCTGATTGGAGTTATTTCGATATGTACAATTTGTTAAACTGTTAAACCCAAATAGGTTCCTCGAAATTGCATTACAAAATTCAGTTAACAAGTTTTTGTAAATTTATATTGAAATTTGCAAACTAACTGATGACTTTGTAAAAAGTGTTATCAGGATATATCCTAAGATCTAAATATATTTCGAAACTCATGTCTAGTTATGCTACGAGAACTAGCGAAAAATAAAAATGGAATAATTACTGTGACTGTGACTTTCATATTTTTATTGTTTTAATTCAATAGTGATCCCAGGAAATTGTGAATATACATAATATGTTGAAAAGGTCAATGAAAGATAGTGGAATTTACGTTCTAATGCACCAAGAAAATGGATTACTTCCTTGTTACGTGTAGACTCCGGCCGGATCATTGTTGCCTCTCTTATCACCTGGTTAGCAAAAGAATCAAAGAGTCTCATCATTGGGATTTAAATTACAATATTCTCAGATTGCCATAATAATAGGCAAATTGCAAATATTTATAAATTGAGTTGATTCATTATAAAATAAATGAAGGTACCTACCGATATTAATGCGTAATGCCATTTTTACTGAGTAGATGGACATTCTTAAAATAATAATTATGAGTTCATGAAAAAAGTTAAATAAAAATTTGTATTTGAAGATTTGAAAGAAACAAATAATAATATACTTATATATATATATATATATATATATATATATATATATATATATATATATATATATATATATATATATATATATATATATATATATATATACCAGGGGTTTTGGAGGGAGCCATGAGTATGAGGATGTATTTGTAGCGTACAAAAATTACACCTTCTTTCTTAAAAAGTTAACTGTATCCATAATACAGCCAAACAGCAAAATGGTGTGATAGAATTTTTTTTTATATAAAATAAAATAACTCTATTTGAAAGCATGACAATATAATTGATGAAAGTACTAGTAATAATCACTAAAAATATTTCAATTGTAAACGATAATTTGATCACATTTGCTTTTACATTTGCGTGATTGCAATATGATTGACTATGAGAGTGATTGGTATATTGACGATGAGATGAAGTGCTTAATTTAAGGTTGAATTGGTTATGCAGGTGGAGTCAAAATTAAAATTTTAAATATTTTTTCCAATTTATAAAATCTATTTGAAATGGCATACTATATTAAGCATTCGAAGCATGAAAAATGATCATTTAATACAAATTTCAAGGTTAATAACAAGGTAATTTCACGTCAAAAGTAAAATTGCAATCGATGTCTAATGATTTGGCTTAGTTAAAGGAACTTTTTTGCCATTTTTGCGAATTTCGAGGAGTATTTTACGGTTTTTTAAAGTTTTTCTCTTCTCCTTTGAGTCTTCTGTGAATCCAAGCACATATTTGGATCCTTGGAATATTTTACATCGAACATGGTTTTGTGAATTTTTCAAAAACGTTGTTACGCGGTCTTGTACCTAAAAATAAGCGAAAATAATCAGGCGAAAAGAAAAGAAAGACCATATTGTTTCTTGGTTACGTTGCCTAAATAATTGAACAACCATAAATATCTGAGACCAAAACCTTCAATGTGAGCCACATGCCCCCCCCTCGATCCGCCCTTCATATATATATATATATATATATATATATCCCATAATGTATTGTACTTGCCTGTATTGTGACATTCAGTGGACAAAATAAAATTATTATATATATATATATATATATATATATATATATATATATATATATATATATATATATATATATATATATATATATATATATATATATATATATATATATATAATACAGGGGTGCTCAAACGGTCGATCGCGGAAACTTACAGAGTCGATCGCGAGGGCGTGGTAACACCGCCAAAGACCCCCCTTCCCCCTGAGAACGTGTCAGCACAGTGTTTTGAAGTGCAAAATGAATCATATTCTTGCAAATGTATTTGTTTCTTTTTTAGTAACATTAAGTTGGTCGATCGCTTTTCACCTAAATATTTTGTGGTAGATCGCCAGCACTCTAAGTCTGAGCACCCCTGAATTATAATATATAAATATATACATATATAAATATATATATATATATCATATATATAAATATATATATATATAAATATTATATATATATATATATATATATATATATATATATATATATATATATATATATATATATATATATATATATATATATATATATATATATATATATATATACATAGATAGATAGATAATATTTATTGGTGTAGATACTGAAAATTCCATACATATACTAAATAAACATACATCATATCCTATATGCAGCACAGTTTTACACAGGTCAGTCCAGCTACATGAAATCAAAACCTGATCACAGGCATTGAACGCACTTGCGGGGGAAGATGATTAAAAAATTTCCAGGACCAGTAGTTGGGTCCATTGAGTGATTTACTCAGTCGATAAAATTTCAATCGAAAGTTTTGCTTATGCCTTGTATCATGCACATGGCAGCTTTCACTTGTAACTGCTGAGTGTGCATTATCTTGTGCATAACACAGGCAGACATAAACAAACAACCCTGGAAATGTCAGGATCTGAAGCCGTCTGAAAGCATCCCTACAGCAATCCCTATAACCAAAGCCTGCCATTATTCGAATGACTCTACGTTGCATCCGAAAAACCTTATCTCGCCCCCAGCAATGGCCCCAGGCCAACAATCCATATCTTAAACGGGATTCAAAAAGTGCGAAATAGGCGATCCGTAATACATCTGCTGAAACAGATGTAGATAAATTACGAATTACAAATATGTTTGCACACAATTTAGATGTCAAAAATTGGGTTTGTATAGTCCAGGTTAACGCAGAGTCAACGTATACATCCAAAATCGAAGTACTTTCTCTTTCATTAGATCTTAGGCTGAAAACAATCTCTTTGGTTTTATATATATATATATATATATATATATATATATATATATATATATATATATATATATAATTATTTATTCGAATTGTTGTTGCCTGTGAACTATTTCTAATCTCTTGATAATTATTAGCAATAACAGGCTTGTTGAATCTCAAAAAACTCGATTTTATTAAAAAGTTGACGTTTCGCCACGACATTCGTGGCTTTATCAAAACTTTTGAAAAAATTGAAATTTCTTTGACATTTATTGATTTGAAAAAATTTGAATAGAAAAAGACTACATACTATGTTTCACTAAAATTTTTCGGCTGTGGCCGTTCTTTGTTATTTATTACGTGCTATTCAGTCCAATATTAACATTCAAATCTGTTATTATTAGATGGTAAGGGAAACCACAGAAACCCTTACCCACGTAATGTTCGAAATAGGTTCAAATTATTTTGATTTTGAAAAGTTCCCTTCCCATCTAATATCAACAGACCTGTCTGTTGATATTGGACTAAATAGCACGTAATTAATAACTGAAGACGGACACAGCCGCAATGAGAAATTTTTGAAAAAAAGATAAATAGTACTCTATTCTTTGACTTTTCAAAATCAAAATAATTTGAACCTATTTCGAACATTACGTGGGTAAAGGTTTCTGTGGTTTCCCTTACCATCTAATAATAACAGATTTGAATGTTAATATTGGACTGAATAGCACGTAATAAAAAACAAAGAACGGCCACAGCCGAAAAATTTTAGTGAAACATAGTAGTCTTTTTTAACTATTCAAATTTTTTCAAATCAATAAATGCCAAAGAAATTTCAATTTTTGATAAAGCCACAAATGTCGTGGCGAAACGTCAACTTTTTAATAAAATCGTGTTTTTTTGAGATTCAACAAGCCTGTTAGTGCTAATAATTATCAAGATATATATATATATATATATATATATATATATATATATATATATATATATATATATATATATATATATATATATATATATATATATTAAAGTTGTGCGATTCAAGTTTCCAATTATCTTATAAACTTTGTGTGTGAAAGACAACCACAATAGATGATTGAGCGTGAGCAGCAAAGCTCCTTCACTTTGGTCGTATTTTTATCTCATTGTTCTTTTTACATAAATATTCTTAACGCTGTTGAAGTGAGCAAACCCTTGGAACCTACGAAAAAGTAGGAAATCTCTACATTAATACGGCATTGGTTAATATAAATAGTTGAAACCACCAAATGGCACTTTCGTAACATCAACCCAATCCACGTGAGAAAATAAACCCTTTAACTCAATAAGAAGGATATGTGATGGTGGACAAAACTACAAAACCCATGGAATATCTCAATTTCAATTAACGACGGTTAATGAACATCATTGAAACCAAGGCAAGTCACTTCCCTTACATCAACTAAACCCACATACCAAATTTTTACCCTTTAAATCAATCTGCAGAAGCTGTGGAGATGCGCAAAACCTCAAAAACCACGAAATCAAAAAAGCTCCACATACAAATAGCGACGGTTAGAGACTGAGTCTAACTTAATTTTGAAGGGGTTTGAGAGTTCAAAAATACTTTTTTTTAATACCATGCTCAGTCCAAAAATCTATAAAGGTTGAATTTCGGATATGTTCATAATCAATTTTCACATCTTTTGTCATCGGTTTAAAATATCCTCAAAAATCGTGGTCCAGGTAGTCTAAAACCCATTTTAAAACCACTCGCTTACCTCAATAATGGCTTTCGACGCAACGCAATAGTCGGGGCATATACCTACTACTAAAAAAGTAACGATCGACGATTTGGTATTGTTATTATACTAGATTCCCCCCAGAAGCAAAATCCTAAGAATTAGAATAGTCCGAGAGATCATGACGCATTTTTCATGAAGTGTTTGATTCAGCATGAAACTTTGTTGAAAAGTATCAGTCAACTCAATAAGCAGGAAGGTATATGACAAAAAAAAGTGTTTGATTCAAATAATAATAATGACTATCCGTCAGCTAAGTTGATAAAGGATTAAGAAACAAAATGGCAGACACTTTTGTAGGGATTAACATAGAGGAAAACTACCTCAGAGTCAAAATATTTTCAAGAATTCCAAAAAGAAGTGGTTGATTCAATCTGCCATTTTTACTGCGTGTTTATTATATATAATGAAAAATTCTCATAAAAGGGCAGACAGTTTCTCCAGGGTGTAATAATAATTTTAAAACATTTCAATAAATGATTTTTACAGTAATTTAATAACTAATTTTTCTTTCCTGCTTATTTTGGGGTGCAAAAGCTGAATATGAACTCAGATTTTGTCACTTTCTTGCCTGTTTTTTTCAAATAATTCAACCTAACCTAACCTCCGAGTGCAAGAAAGTATCGAATTCATGAAATAGATAAATTTCATATTGAAGAAGACGATTTTTTTCAAAATTAAATTCATCTAACCCATGAATTCTATACTTTCATTACCTCATCGAGGTAATGAGGTTAATTTTTTCACAAAAAAATGCTAGATAGCGGCAAAATCTCAATTCATATTCGGCTTTATTGCCCAAAACAAGCAATAATCCTAAACTTTATCCAAACGGGTTATTCTGGACGTATATCCATATTTACCAATTTTTTTTGGATAATTGAAAGGCCAAAGTATACTCGTGTCATATAATCCAGAATTCCTCATCAAAATGGTGAAGATTAGAAACATGATAATTAGTTCAGCTCAACAACAGCCGGTTCGATTATGCAGATTTCATCAGTGTTGTTTATAAGATTAGTATAATTAGTTCCAACGAATAGTCATAAAAGCAGTAATGACGTATATAAAACTGTAGTGCCATCACTCACCGTATATATGTTAACAAGTACAGCTTTAATCATAATAGATTATAAAAATAATTGTGGCAATGCTCATGATAAAAAATAATGAAAAATATACTCCAAATCGCTGATGAGTCATGAATTTGAACAAGAAAATTTGTTTGATGTATAAAACTGGAACAATCTCCTCGAGCTTCGAGAATGAATTCCATCACCAAACACTGCAGTGTTCATGGCTTTACTGTCGGCAGACCGAATATAAGAAGGTTGCGCATCCGCCATAATTAACTGTCTAATCTTCATTGTCTGAACTGTCATAAACGAAATCATATATTGATATTCGTACTCCAGATGAGACGATTCAGCAGAAGCATAAGAAGGTTCAAATTAATAAGCTTCAAAGTCAATAGAAAAAACTCTATCGCAGCGAGCTGCATTAGAAAAGCAGGTTTTCATAACGTATCCAGTTTGAAAAATGTATTAATTCATCCATGATTTTTGTACCAAATCCAAAAAAAACTCTAATGGGGGGTTGACCCGGGGGGTCAACCCCCCAACCAATTCACATCGAAATAAAAACTATAACTACAATAGATATCATAAGAAACTACCTACCTACAAAGTTTGAACCCTATGGTCCCAAAATTGCGCCTATCGTGTAAAAAAGATTTATTTCCTCCCCTGGGGTGTCAACTCCTAACCAACTCGCACCAAAACCAATTCCATTCAATATATCATAAGAAACTACCTACTCACAAACTTTCAATCCTATTGCTCCAAAATTAGGCCTTTATCATGTAAACAAGATTTATTTCTTCCCCCAGGGGGTCAACCAATTCGAACCAAAACCAATCCCATTCAAGATATCCTACGAAACTACCTAGATACAAACTTTCAACCCTATTGCTTCGAAATTGCGTCCTTTATCGTGTAAACAACGCTAAAATACATAAGCTTAACTATTGAGTTTTTGGTGCCAAGCATCATAAAAAGTCATGAAACGAAAAACTATCTTGGTCCTAGGTCGAACTTTGCTAATCGCACCCATTTTAATAAGCAGGTTTTCAAAGTGAAAACCTGCTAAAAATTGGGTGTGTAAGCACGACTGGAGTTTATTCCATTAGATTTTTTTATATCTTTCAATTTCTTATTAACTTCAATCACTTGATAATTTTGTTTGTCCACGACTGTACTATAAATCATTCATTATACGTGTGCTTCCTGAAGTATAATTACACCTATTATTCACTAGTGTGTATAATGGTTTATTATACACTGCATGACGTCACACTCAAAACGTATGTCCAAACTTGAGACTATCATTCACATTGTTAGGATAGTATTGTTATTAGGTTTTTAGGTTTTATGTATCTAAGATAACTTTTAGGCAAATTAATAAACTAATACTTAATATAATGCCCAACTTATTGAATATTTACTCTAATAAATTATCTATTTCATTTTTATCAGAGTGAAAGAAAAGAATGGAATCGATGTCAAGTGAAATAGTTGACGTTTACGTGAGTATGCAGTTTTCAGTGAACACAGAAAATGTTATGTCAACGCTTTTGATAACTATTTTTATTGTTGAAAATGCAGATTATTACTAATTTTTTCGAGGAAGTCGTGGACAAAGTATAGTATTCTACTCGCACAAAATTACAATTTTTCACTCGGGTGAATTGCGACACTCGCTTGCAGCTCGTGTCGCAAACTTCACCCTCGTGAAAAATAGCAATCATTTTGTGCTCGTTGAATAATATACTATTATTGTGCACAAATATAAGTATCACCACATATAAATCAATAACCTACACTCTGAAATCAAAACACAAATTGACGGTTAGTTTGCTGTTGTATGTGTTGTATCATATATACCTATACATGCATGAACGGTTGCCGGTATACCCTAATATATGCGGAGTAAACTCTAACAATAATTTTAATAACATAGGTAATATATAAAATAAAATATAAAAGATATATACAATTAATCAAACATAGATACATACATAGGTACATACATACATTAAATAACAGACAGCCGTTCGTTAATTCAATTAATAATAATAATAATGATAAAATAAACCCCATCCACGTGTTTCTCAGATTCTTCTTCTTCGTTATTCATTGTCATTCAAATCAGTTTTTTTTATATCTTTCACTTAAAAATTTTGTTTATTGTGCACAAATATAAGTATCACTAGTTATAAATACCTATACATGCATCAACTGTTACCAATATACACTAATATATGCGACGGTATACTAATAATCTCAAAGTGAAAGGTGCGCATAGTACGTTGCACAAACGAACGTAACATTTCACTTTTAGTTAACGCTCGATTTTACTCCTCATAAAATTTTCATACCGCGAGCTAAATATGAAAATCGTTTCTCAAAGAGTAAACTCCAATAAACTCCAAAAACGTCCTTGACACTTCACCTAAAAACAAATTCTTGTCTATGATATCTCATTCTTTAAAACTTCAAAATATCATAAAATTGATAATAAAACAAGTTGCAAATTTCAGATACCACTGCATCTTGATCTATGAACCCCTTCACCCTTTTTAAAATAAATTTTATATTGAATGGGGAAACTCTAGCGCCATCTACAGCTTTATGCCTGAACCCACATGTGACACATTCAAATGTTTTGAAACTGGCAGTTTGTGATTAACTAACATTTTCAGAAATTAAATTAATTTGGTAATGAAAAAAATATCAAGGTGGTAAAAGGAAGGTGATTTCAATATTTTTTCCATATTCTTGGAAAAGCTTTAATCATTTGAGATTCATTAAATATCCTCAAGGTAAAATTCAAGATTCGAAATCAGTTTTCATTACAATCAAAACAGTGAAACGTTTTTTCTATGACTAGGGAAAATCACACCCTTAGGAAATAATTACGACGGCGGAAAATATAAATATAGGTCATAAGAGAAAAGATGAACTCAAAAGTTAATATATGTCACACTCGTCACACAGCTTTTATGACCAAGTTAAGTAATATAAGCAGATTTACAGTTGGATATCTGGCAATCAAAATGAAAATACATTCTACAACTTTCCACAATTATATGTTTGATAACTCAATTGAAGAAACACGTTTGTCTGAAACCAGTTCTAATATATTTAAATTATAACATATTTACGATAGTAGGGAATTAGGGATAGAGGATTTAATTTTATAATATTCTCAAATCCAGATTGGTTTCATTCCGATGAAAAATACTAAATTGAATGTTAAGCTATATTGTCTTTTTCTATACGTGGAGTAAGGTGAAATCACCAGGTTATTTTACAGATAGATCAATTGCTTCTATACAATTCGATAAACCTAGACTATCCTATTTTTCCTGTATTATACAAACAAACATTGCTTCATGAACTTAAATAAAAATAGGACCCCTCCTAATAAAATACGCAAATTGTTCATCTTCAGATTATAGAACTTAGCTTCGAAAGTAAATAGAAGCAGTAGTTGTCTATAAAGAGCAGGTAAAATACATCTCATATACTCCCCAGCAGTCCCACTAACGCATATTTAGTTGATGTCCATCTTCTTTATGTCGATACACCGAACTTATAAACTAATATCAATGCGCGTTTAATAGCATTCTAAAGGTACTGCTTTCGTACTCTAGGGTCGGCTCAGAGGTTCCTTTATGACGTAGGTAACTCACTGGTCACAAACTTACAAAAGCAAATGCTGGACCAGAATTCAACTTCTGCACCCCACCTTGTCTCCCCTTTTCCATAATATTTCTGGTGTCACCCTCCTTTGATAAACTTGTAGATACGATACAAGTATCACAAGATCTGTTTGAAGGAGCTTCTCCCATAACTCAAGCAGATTGCTTCTTTCACACATACTTGAGGGAGGATTGAAACATGCTGGCCTTCCTTTTTCATTCGATATCGTAACTTATATCTTGAGGATTACAACACGAGACATAAATAGTCAAGAGTAACTATAATCTTGAAATTAAGGCTACATATCTTTTTATTTTGATTGATGGATATCTAATAATAAATTCAAAAAAATTGATTAAAGAATTTCACATCGATCTGCTTATCAAGAAATGATAAATGCATTATTGGTAATACATTTTGATTTACTGTGCGTTGATTGAAATGAAAACAACTATTATGGTATGAAATAACTATTAAATAAATTCACACTCAAGTACAATTCACAATGAAGAAAAAAGATATTGAGAAAATACATGTCGGTCCTATCCGCCATTTATTTGTGATTTAGTTGTGGTCTGAACATGTCCTTTACAAGGAGTAACTGCGAATGTTTTGGATTTGGTGAAAATTAGCTTGGTATCTCTTTCATCATGTGATTCTTCACTACTGCTGCTCTCGTGTAAATTTTCTTTGAATATACAAGATAAACGTCTAATATTATCCTTCAACTTTGGTTTACTTGTTGTATTGTGTGACCAAGTAGACTGATGCCAGGTCACGCGACCCTTTGCATTACCTTTCGAGAGTTCGTTAGAATTATCATGCAATAGATCTCTAGAAAAGTCAATGTTGGAATCTTCACCATTTCTGAAGTTTTCGTACTCTCTTCGCACCTCCTCTGATTCTTCTCTTTGAATAGTGTTGTTGTATCTTGCATTTTTTATATCATATTTCCAAAACTGGCGTCTTTGTTCATCTCTTGATGCTATTGGAGCCACTTCTTTTATCTACAATGAAAATATTATAATCAGGGTTTCGTAAATCTGTTGAATATCAACTGTAGTCTAAACTAATAGTTTTGTGGGACCTGTGTAGAAATAAACAAGGATTCATTTAAGTTTGAATTAAAATTTATATGGATTTCGAAAATTAACTGGTAATTCTTGTGAATTCAGCTTTTAGATGATTAAAAGAAGGCTATGTTATAAATGAATAATAATAAGATTAAATGTTATGATTGATATAAATGAACTTCCAGCTTAGCGACAAGTGTTTCGTTTTCGAAAAAAGCACAACAATCAGTAATTTGCCTCTTATGACTCCTATGAGCTGCCAACTCTAATAGTATATACACCGTAGGTTAGGTCTTGGTATGAGCACACTTTGTGGTCCGACCATTCGCTGGGTGGGGCAGAAGAACCATCCAAAGAGACCATTTTTCTGGGTCGTACAATTTTTTCTCGTGCCATTTTCTCATACAATTTTTGGTTCGTTAGATCAAATATGTCCTCTAGATGGACGGAAATAACACTTGGCCAGCAAATCACTTAGATCGGTCCAAGAAGGGACCAAAAACCTAATTTTCAAGAAAGTGCTGTGCCTTTCGTCAGGACACAACTTGGACATATAGGTTCCCTATATGTTGCCTTACAATCTCACTGTGAGTTTGGCGCCATCTTGGTCTTACGAACCGTTGAAAATTGGTCAATGTTCTCGAATTTCTGCCATATATAAAACAATGTGAGAGAATAAAAAGAATTTGATGCGAGAGAAATGGTGGTTGTCTATGAATTCGATTTTGGGCGCTAAGAAGGACGAAACACATCCAAATATCATCTGGATCTTTTTCTAAAAAAAAAACAGCTAAAAAAAGAAAACAAATATTAATTTCGCACTTAAACTATCTTTCGATTTGAATATTCTTTTGATAAAAAATTACTGATCTATATGCTTGGAAGTTCTCGCGTGAGTGTTATGCATATAGTTGAATAATATTCTTTATATTACTGTGTTTTTCTATGGAATATCCTATTAGGGTAAACGTACACTTATCCGCACCGTTTACCCTAAATCCTAGATACCTTGCCACCTAACCGCGTCGAATCGTCCGAATCTGGAAGAACTCCAGCTTGACTTCGATCCGTTCGACGCGTTCGGCGCGGACAAATGTACATTCACCCTAAATGAATGCTATATAAATATGGCGTTGATCATAGTTATGTAGTTACTAATATTGAGTGGATCGCTTAAACTTACGAATTTAGAATTCGTTGAAATCATAAAATTTCATATGTGCTACTATTAGACGATAGCTTTCATGATAAAATATATATTTCTATTTAATTTTTCATTGTGTATAGGTAACAAATTTCACTTAACATCCGATATAGGTTCACATTATATTTTGAACAATATTCTCAAGATTTTCTTTCTTTTCAGTGAAGGTCCACGTAAAAGTTTAATATAAGATGAAAAACGACATGAATAATAAAACGTAGAACCTATAAACGTAGATATCAATATCTTATTTTTTCATAACCGAATGCAAAACTTTTACTTAACTTACTTTGAAGATACAGAGTGCTGCAAAATATATGCATACAATATTAACTAATGTTAGACAAATGCTCACTGCTCCTAATGTAAGAAGTTCAACAATATTACTTTCAGAATAGTGCCTCTCATATTTCAGGGAAGAATATCTAGTTGTTGAACTGCCTTTGAAGTAATACACAGACGCCATGGACCATAGAAGCCCCTGAAATTTAAATCAGTATTATTAGTCTTTTATAGAATGATGGTTTGAACTAAACTGGATACCTACTTAATATATTCCACAATTTTCAATAGACAAGAAGAAATCATTTATTATATCGCGCTTGATAGGTATTCTTGTGAATTAGACCTCTACAAATTATAATTGTTAGTCCTTTTTTCTCCGAAAATAGTATACTATTGCAATATATAGAAATTTAAGAGTGAGTGTAGGAGTGTGTTCTAAACCTGTTTTATACCACCTGGACTTAGATTTTTGAGTTTTTTCAAATGTATGTATATATATATATATATATATATATATATATATATATATATATATATATATATATATTATATATATATATATATATATATATATATTTTATATATATATATATATATATATATATATATATATATATATATATATACAGGGTGATTCACGGTGGATGGCATACAACGAATCCCTTTGAAAATTCAATGGAGGGCATAAACGGACATTCTCTACCCAACTAAAATATTTTCGGTAATGCGATGTTGCCACTTCTATAAGAATGTAGTAGCAACTTTGATTTTTCAAATGGAACCACCTGTATATTATATTATTTTTAGAATCTCCAACAATTTCCTAACAACTTTCCATAATATTTTCCTATACCTATCTGTTACCGTTTTCGAAATAAAAATTATTTTCGTTTTTTTTCGTCGGAAATCAAGACCTCTAAAAACTCTGATATCTTTGAGCTAAGAAATACAATGATATCGAAATTTCGGATTAAGTTTGTTAATACCTAGGGGCTTCCTACACTTTAGCCCAATTTTCGTTATTTCAATACAGGGTGGTCAAAAAATACAGTTATTTCGTTAGCTTGGAAAAGTGACTATAAGTTGGTTATTTCAAATGGAATACCCTGTATATTATTACAAATTCGGAAAGCTGCTAGAATTTCCTTTTTATCTATGTATATCATACCTTTACCTATACCTAACTAGTCAAGTTTCGGACTTATGAGCACTTATTTGTGAAAATGTTCCTTGAACATGGTATCCCCTTGGTATTTGCTAAGCATGTCATGATTACATACTATTTGACAGTAACGTTGTGACAATCTTCTAATAATATCGAAACTTTCATCACTTCAGAAGTTGGAAATACCTTCAGAAACGATGGAAAAAATTTATTGAAATGAAGTTCTTATGAATTTGTTTATTATTTTTGGACAGTGTGATAAAATTATCAGCAGGACATGTAGAAAGTTCAATGAAATGTATCCGAATCTACCGCCAATGAACCTCAAGAAATTTATACGAATTCAGAACAATTTCAAAATGTTTGGATCAACTTTAAAAGCACTAAGAAATGTACATCGGCCCGTAACATCCGAAGACAACCAAATTAATGTCCTATCATATTTTCACGCATTTCCGGAGTCATCGATAAGAAGTGCTGAAGAAGATTTTGGCTCAAAATATTCATCTGTTCAAAGAATCTTGCAAAGACATAACATGCATGATTACAAATTCACCAAAATTAAAGCAATGAAGCCTCAATACCCTCAACAGAGAGTTGAATTTTGTGAAATGATGTTGGTAGGCATTCAAAAAGATCCACTTTTTTTAAATAAAATGATTTGGACTGATGAATCAAAATTTTCAAGAGAAGGAATTTTCAATAGAAAATATTGTCATTTTTGGTGCAGTGAAAATTTCACAAAAGAAGCCGGATATCATTCGTATGAATTTCTTGAGGTTCATTGGCGGTAGATTCGGATACATTTCATTGAACTTTCTACATGTCCTGCTGATAATTTTATCACACTGTCCAAAAATAATAAACAAATTCATAAGAACTTCATTTCAATAAATTTTTTCCATCGTTTCTGAAGGTATTTCCAACTTCTGAAGTGATGAAAGTTTCGATATTATTAGTAGATTGTCAGAACGTTACTGTCAAATAGTAGGTAATCATGGCATGCTTAGCAAATACCAAGGGGATACCATGTTCAAGGAACATTTTCACAAATAAGTGCTCATAAGTCCGAAACTTGACTAGTTAGGTATAGGTATGATATACATAGATAAAAAAGAAATTCTAGCAGCTTTCCGAATTTGTAATAATATACAGGGTATTCCATTTGAAATAACCAACTTATAGTCACTTTTCCAAGCTAACGAAATAACTATTTTCGGCCACCCTGTATTGAAATAACGAAAATTGGGCTAAAGTGTAGGAAGCCCCTAGGTATTAACAATCTTAATCCGAAATTTCGATATCATTGTATTTCTTAGCTCAAAGATATCAGAGTTTTTAGACGTCTTGATTTCCGACGAAAAAAAACGAAAATAATTTATATTTCGAAAACGGTAACAGATAGGTATAGGGAAATATTATGAAAAGTTGTTAGGAAATTGTTGGAGATTCTAAAAATAATATAATATACAGGTAGTTCCATTTGAAAAATCAAAGTTGCTACAACTTTCTTATAGAAGTGGCAACACCGCATTACCGAAAATATTTTAGTTGGGTAGAGAATGTCCGATTATGCCCTTTATTGAATTTTCAAAGGGATCCGTTGTATGGTTCACCAGAAACGTCTAATGTGCCATCCACCGTGAATCACCCTGTATATATATATATATATATATATATATATATATATATATATATAAATAAATTTTTTCCCTAGTATATTCTGGCATTTCTATCAAAACAAATTAACTGACAAAACGGTTCGAAATTGAATATGTTCAATATATACGAAATTCTAGTGCTTTTCGGCAGTTGTATATATGGAGCTGAAAAATAACCACCTCTAAATCGAGTTAGAGGGTTAAAAAACTTGTAGGTGTATTAAGTTAATATTAGGGAGTTTATGCCTTTTAGTGGTATAAAATGTTCTTCCTAATCGCCGCAATTTTAATGTAGAGATTTCTTGTTTTTACTTAGTTTTTAAGGTTTTGCGCACCTTTACAACTTATGTAGAATGAGTTAGAGAGTTAAAATTTGGTACTTGGGTTGAGTTGAGGCTAGCAAACTATCCTTTGTAGGTTTGAATTCTTTTCCGTGATTGCCGCCATTTGAATGTAGAAATTTCATGATTATAATAATTTTTGTAGTTTTGCTCACCTGTAGGAGCTGTGGATACTTCTTGAAATTGACATAGGAGTTAAGCATTTATATGTAAAAAAGAACAAACATTAGAGTCATATATACGACCTTAGTGACGAAGCTCTGCTGTTTACCTCTTTTTATATTTATAATTGAATGATTTTATGATTGAAACATCATACAGGTAACCTTTTTTATGAATTAGCGAGATAATTATGTCAAGTTAAGAAGTATATTCGACTTTTTTATTCAATCAAATTGATATCAAAATTATTATATTCAGTTTCATTGGGTAAAAATCAATGATGCAATTAAATCACTCGTCCAAATCAGTGAAAATTAGGTTCATTTTTTTTAGACGATTTCTTCTTCACACTTTCATATGAGCTTCCTGAAAATTGGATATATTCGCCATTATCGCCATCGTCTCGTCTAAATCGATATTTTAAGATGCCGTGGATACAATTTAATGCTGATGCATATTTCTTTCTCAATAATATTGAGTGATATACAAAAGTACTAAAGTTGAATAAACTTACAGCATTTACAGCAGGGGGCATCAATGACGTGGAAATGGCTACCCCTACTAATGATGCTACATTATCGCTGAGTATACCCAATGCGACAGCTGCACCTGATAACAGGGCTATGATAGCACCAATCCATAGAGACCTTAGTTCTCCTCTGAAATTAGAAAATATTTTTTGCATATATATATATATATATATATATATATACATATATATATATATATATATATATATATATATATATATATATATATATATCTATATATAATATATATATAAATAAATATATATATATATATATAAATAATATATATATATATATATATATATATATATATATATATATATATATATATATATATATATATTATATATATATATATATATATATATATATATATATATATATATATATATATATATATATATATATATATATATATATATAGTGTGTCTACGTAAGTTGGCAAGATATGGAAAAGAATTTTATTATTAGTTTTAACTACAAAATGTATTCTTTCTAAAATGTTTTGCATATTTCAAAAAACCAAAATTCAACTATGAGATATTAAACCATTCGTGTACGAGGTTTGTCAAACAATTTATTTTCGATCAATAGTTATGTACTTTCATATTTGACCATATCAAAAATTTATATATATATATATATATATATATATATATATATATATATATATATATATATATATATATGTATATATATTTATATTTATGTACATATATACAGGGTGATATATTTCCGTTAGTACCTCTGATTTTTACGGAAAACGATACATAATTCTGAATATCTGGCAGATCCAAAATATTCTCTGCCTTGCAGCGTTGCCGCCTATATCAAAAACCATCAACAACTTCGAATTTTCAATTGAGACAACCTGTATATTATCGATTTTTTCCGAAAATGTTTGTGTGATACAAAGTTAAACCTATTTTCAGCGGTTTCAAAACAATTAATCAAATTCCTCATTTTTTATTCAAAACCGAGCTCCAATACATTATTTGAAAAGCTGAAATTTTGCAATTTTACAATAGTTCCGCGTTGTACAAAGTCGTTCAAAAATCGTGATTTTTTCGTTACGTGTGAATTTTGCAAACACAACACCCTATATATTATCAAATATTCTACAACATTAAAATCCCTTTGAAATGTTATGTCATATGACTATAACTAAATAGTAGGTTTCCGTAACAAAAGCTTCTATAAAAATCTGATTATTTTTGCTTATTTGTTCTATGCACCCATAAAATGTAATGTAACTTTTTATTACGAAAATAGTACTATTCACTTGTTCGATTACCCTTGTACATGTTGTCTTTATAATTCATAATTTACCTAGATGTAATTTCGTATGTGGGCCACTCTTGGCTGCCATATTTATCAGTTATGATGCATGTAACAGTTCCATAACAGAATCCGACAAACGTGGCAATTCCTAATCCCAACAATCCGTTTTGTAGACCAATTTTTGTCAGACGGCTATCCCGTATTACACTTCCGAATGTAGCTGCCATAACAGGACCCTGAAAACTTGGTGATATTTAAAAATTCTTGACATATTCAGGCGCAATATTGAATCTTAACTATGTAATTAAGTAACAAATAAAGAGTATTATGAATTTTGAACTGCCAGTTTTAGGTAATTAAATCCATATAAAAAAGTTGAATAGTGAATTCAAATGAAAAATTAATATTAATATATTCTATCCTCAAAGTGAAATATTCTTTTTCTTATACAAAAGAGGGTAGTATTTTCTAGAAAAATCATACAGATAATAGATGAGTTGCACAGTGTGCAGATAAATATCAGACAGGTCGATTATTCAAAAGAATATTCAAAGAACAATATTTAATCATCCTATAACATTTCTTTCAACCAAATTATAAAATGCCCTTATTGTCTCCTTTTTTCAAACACTACATGTTTCTAATGTTCTAACTGCAGTCCATAGTTGATTAAATAGTAAAAATTTACTCCTCAATTTTCATGACAATTAAATACAAAATAGTCATTGCTGAATAAGTTGAAACTTTGTATTCAGACAATATGTCAGGAACTTACCATCATTGGTGATATTACCATACTAGAAAGAAGATAAACGGTACTGTTCTCTACAAGTCCCAACGCGCATATAGTTCTATAAAAAATAAAGTTTTATTTTAGTCTATACTTTAAATCAATAGAAAATCACTCCATATATTAACTTACGTAGATATCAGTAACAGGCAAATAAAATCAAAAGTTAGTCTAGCTCGGCTCTTCACGGTTTCTACTATTTGATCAACAGTAAGTCTCACGTTTTTGGAAGATACAAACTTGTTCCAAGCATTGTCCTCCGACTCTGAAGCACTGAATTTTATGCCGGAGAAAAAAAGCAGTGTGACATATAACAATGTGAATTACATTAGTACATTAATTCATTTAATTATCAATCCAGTTTATATATAAATTAAGTGGTTGGAGACACGAGGACCATGATGAATAAATAAATGAATAAATATTATATATTTATAGCTATATATATATATATATATTTATGTATATATATATATATATTGTATATATATATATATATATATATATATATATATATATATATATATATATATATATATATATATATATATATATATATATATATATATATATATATATATATATATATATATATATGCGGTATAGGATAAACTAGATATCAAAAAATCACCAAATGAAGTTTTCTCAGCAACACATAAAATATAAGCTTCCAGAATAATGAATAGTCATCTTCTGATAACTGATAAGAGTAACTTGTTCTCTTTTCCTGGCCAAGAATGAATGGAATTTTTTTTTATAATAATTATGGACTTAGCAATTTTCTGTATGTTCTTTTCATTATCTAAGACCGATTATATAATACATTAAACAAACAAAATTAATCATACCTAAGATTCTGCTTAGATTTAGGTGAAGTATTCTAATACTGGCAAACAAGAGATAATAATCTTAAACTAAAAAAGAATCAAAAATCAAATACCAAGTTGTGAAAATATTTCACAATAATGGTTAATAATTCACGTTTCTGATTTATATCCCTCAAAAACATAGTTGAAATTCAATGAAGTAGGAATTTCGTAAGACGAGAAAAGTGTGCTGAAATATAATATTAAAACTATAAAAAGAGATTAAAAAATATGTTAATCTAAAACATATATTAGATGTTATGAAAATAAATTACCTAATTTCTGGTTCCAATGATTCTGCTTTAGAATGTGTGGTATGGCCTTTATAGTGGATAGAACATGGTAAAACACTCACTGACGAATCGTGTAATTTACCTATGTTTTTACTATTTAATTTGAATAGAATAGCTTCACACTGCTCCTGAGATTCAACAGGAAATACCACCTGCACGTTTTCTCCTCCGCTGTACCATACTGCGTTAGTTATTTTGAATGCTTTCAAAATATCTTCTAACATCTACAAAAAAATCATGAAATTTCAAATTTATTCAACATAATGAATATATATTAAACTTACTATTATTCAATTTAATCTCTACGCATTTATTATATATATATATATATATATATATATATATATATATATATATATATATATATATACTTTCGTTTAAGAAGCGATCAAACAATAAATTTTTTTGTTATTTTTTTGAATTCCAACTTTAATGAGATATTTTTAGCTGTAGTTGATATATAACTGATTGAGAATTAAAAATGGATTTTTTTGATTTTTGAATTTTTGCTGTGTCATAATTGATTAAAGGACAATTCAATTTATGGTAGTTCAGTGGCCTCTTCAGCCAAAAATCGTAATTTAACACAAAATTATTAGGAATGAGGAAACAACGTAATCAACAACATTTGATCAGAATAAAACTGTGCATTGAACCGAATAAAACAAATAACATTTTTATAAGATCGTATTGATTTCATTCGCAAAAAACTGTAACTAATTCCCCATATCTCCGCTAGTGCTTCAATACTGACCAACCAATTTCAAAATTTTTTGGCCGTAATCAGTTAAGAACTCGCATAAAATTTGGTTAAAATATCTTAATATACTTGGAAAATAAAGAATTTAAATTGTAACTGATATTTCGTAAACAAAAGCCTCCTTAAGACCCCTGTTTTTTTTAACCTAAGAATAATCCCTTCAATCTTATATATATATTTTTATATATAATTATTACTATTCTATAGTATCTAACTGCCAACATGATTTTCTACGTGGAAAATCAACGAAAAGTGTTACTTGCCAATTCTTTGAGGTGATTTATACCTGCTATGACGATGGCTTATATGTTGCGGGACTGTTCTTTGATGAAGCACAGGCATTCGATCGTCTGCAATTCAATTTTATTACAAATAAGCTGTAGGTACAGTATGGGGTTTAAATGGGTGTTTCTTGACTGGGTCTCCAGTTACTTGTCTGGCCGTTCATTGTTTGTTGAAAACGAAAATTGTAGATCTCGAAACTATCCAGTATCTATTGGAGTTCCACAGGGTTCTGTTTTTGGTCCTTTAGTTTTCTTATTATTTGTTAATGATCTTCCTGAATTTATTAATACTGACTCAGTTACCCTATTCGCCGATGATACATCACTTGTCGTATCGGCTAAGAGTATTGATGGGCTCAGGATGGAATGTGAGAGACTGGTGCAGGGATTCTCGGATTGGTGTTACAGAAACTCACCCATGCTAAATCTCAAAACTGAATTAATCCACTTTCAACTACGTGAATTCAGCTCAGATGTTCCACTTATTGTCAAGATTCGCGACCGCCAACTGAGGCCGACAGCCAGTGCAAGGTTCTGGGACTTCATAGCAATCTCAAATGGGACACAGTCATATCGAGCAACTATCCAAGAAGCTCAACAAATCTTTCTTTGCAGTCACTCGCCTAAAACACATGCTTCCTCTGGAGAGCTTACTCACGATTTATTGCGCATTAGTCTACAGTCACCTTAGCTACAATTCAGTTCTATGGGGTGGCTCATCTCGATCTGTCCGGGTTTTTGCTGCACAGAAAAGAATTATTCGCCTCATTTTCAACTTGAAACCTTATGAAACCTATCGTCGAATATTTGAGCGTCACAAGATTTTACCATTATCTTCTATCTACATTTTGAACTGTTTGTTATTGGTTCGCCAGAAGCTGTCGGATCTTAGTACGCTTTCCAGTTTCCACGGTTACGAAACACGACATTCTAACAAAATATGTATTCCATTGCACAGAACAACCAAGTTTGAATTATCTCCGACATATGTAGATAGGTATAAAGCTGTATAATTACCTACTAAACTGTATCATGAACTTGAATCCGAGTAGTTTCAAATATGAAATGTCTACTTTATGTTTTTATAGTTTGAAAGAATATTTCTCTTTTGATATTTGTTAAATTTCTATCTCGTTAACTTTCATTTTGTACACTGGCATGTCCTATATATTTGTGTAATATCTAAAGGATAAATATATATTATTATTATTATTATATATATATATATATATATATATATATATATACACAACTTTTTATTGTTAGAATTGAAAACTCAGCAAAATAGATTGAACTATAAAAATACTACCAAGAATCGTTATTTATCTATATCTCACCTTCATCAGGATGCCAACATAATACATGAGAATGTAAATAGGTAATTACAAAAGTGAAAAAAACAGCAAGTGTCAAATGTATTTCGCACAGTTCACGAAGTAATATACTTTTAATTGAAAGCATTTAATACTTAAAATAAAACCTATATAGCTTAGTATTCATCAAAATTCAAGAAGTAGATTTAAAATGCACTATACAAAAACTTATAAAATTATTCAAAATATATATATCGATATATTCAAATTTCAAGAAAAATCATCAATAAATTCATTTATTTTCAACTGATATTTTGTTATTTACATAATCAGTAAGAAATATTTAAATCAACGAATAGTTTATAATCGCGTTGAATACATGTTCAAAAATGTCTTTACAGTTAAACATATATGTAAATTCTTAGCAGCATTTACTTTCTCTAAATAATGAAAGAAATTATATTTACTCACTCGGATCATGGGTATGTGCAAAAATGTGTTGAATGTTTCATCTTCGAGGGTTTTTTGTTCTATTTGATGATCGAATTCAATACTTTCTTCATAAGTAATATCATTTTCAATAACTATTTTTCTCGTTTCTACAGGATACAGATCCTTTTCCTTCGCTTCCGAAGGAACACACACCATAAACACTACACCCGACATTTTTATTGAGCTATATGGCACTGAAGATATATAACAGATGTCAACGCGATAAGAAAATATCTATTTGGTTTTTACGAAATATGATTTGAGATTTGTGTCTATAATCGAAACAATAACGGATTAAAATATATATATATATATATATATATATATATATATATATATATATATATATATATATATATATATATATATATATATATATATATATCAGTGCCGGATTAAGCCAGCGCGAGGCATGTAGCAAATTCGGCCAAGAGGCCCTTGGATTGCTTTAGGTGAAGTTTATGGAATTAAACTCAGATAAGAGAATAAAACCGAAAATGTGTGTGCGTGACAACCCGAAGCGGCTATGTAGGAACACGTATATCTGTGTGCGTGTAATGATAGAAGTGGAAATAAACTCCCTATAATTATATTTTTAATTACTTTCACAAATTAAAAGTATTAAATACAAAACTATAAGAAATAAACTTTTCTGGATTTAATACGAGCAAATTCAGAGTTAACACTTTCAATGTCAACTTCTTTGAGCATATCATGCTCTATATTCATCAAAGTAAGAAGATCCAGTCGTTCGTGGCCCACTGTGTCCCTTAACTCATTTTTTATGCGTTTTAATGTTGAAAAGGAATGTTTGCCACACATCTGTTTTCAGCACATCTGCGAACGGCATTAATTATTTGCCTAGGCTTTTCTCCAAATCATCTTTTTAAGCACTGACCATTATTGAGGATTTTTCCAAAATCTTTTTTGTTGTAAGGGATTTTAGCTGTCGAAATATTCCAAAAACACTAGTAATTTTATGATATGATTTCATACGTTTAGTTAAAGCAGAAAGTACGTTGTCAATAATGACAAAAATCCCCTGAATTTCAAAACGTTGTACAGGTGCTTGATTTTCGACAAAGTCGTCCAGTGCAGTAGATCCGCTGAAATGGTCGTACTTTGTATTTCGTTTGATTCGTCTTGATGTCTTTTGTTGGTATTCTTCACAGCCGGTCAGATCTTTGGCTCTTGCCTCAATATCTGAAAATGAGGATCGCATTGCTTGGACGTAGCTAAATAATGCTTCATCGTTGAAACTATTCCCTAAGCTTTACTACGACAATCTTTTTTATGATCCACGTTATTGAAAATATCTTCCAAAACTTGCTTAAAAGTGATAAAACCGCATAAAACTGCCTTAGTAGCGCGGGGCCCGTAGCATTTGCTACTCTTGCTAAATCCGGCACTGATATATATATATATATATATATATATATATATATATATATATATATATATATATATATATATATATATATATATATATACAGGGTCACTCACGGTGGATAGTAGGTTAGACGTTTACGGAGAACGGGACATGAGATTATTCTGAAAATTTGGTTTCATGGGTAACTGATTTTTCCCTATCGATCTAAAATAATAGTGGCGCTGCGGCGTTGCCGCTTATACTAAAAAGTAGTAGCAACTATGAAATTTCAAATGAGACACCCTATATATTATTTCATTTTTTGCTTCTCTACCATTTTCCAATCGTTTTTGTATGATACTTCCCTATACCTATCTCCAGAGGTTTTCGAGAAATTAAATGGTTTCCTTATTTTTTTGTGCAAAAAATAGCTTTAATTAAATGTTCATTACTAAGGTATTCAGATTCGTAGGACGCTGAAATTTTAGTTGTAGTTTACCAAGTTCCGACGTATTAGGAATATTTTAAGGACTTTGTTCTTCATCATACAGGGTACTTCAAAATTTGCGATTTTAACGATCAATACAAAAATTGTAAAAAGTGCATTTTTTTTCAATGTTATACCCTGTATATTATTGAATATCTCGAAAGAAAATTGAAATTTCTTTCAAATGATATATTATGTTCCTATACCTAAAAAGTCAGGTTTCCGAAATAAAAGCAAGTTTCTATAAAAATCGGATTATTTAGCCATATTTTGTATTAGGTAGCTATGAAATGTCAAGAAAGATGTCATTATGAAAATTTGACAATTAGTCCATCAACAATAAGACGTTCGCGCGTTCATTAACGAAAATTTGATTTGAAAACAATCAAAATGGAAGGCAATAACTATTCTCATGAAGTTTTGATGAAGTTATTTATTGTACATGGTCAATGTGACCAAATAATAGCAGAAACATGCAGAAAATTCAACAAAAAGTATACCTATTGACAACCAATAAACGAGAGAAAATTTGTACGTTTACAAAATAATTTTATCACTTATGTTATGTTATTTTACGTAACGCAAATTGTTTTTTATTAGTTTAGTAAATTTCGTTTCGCTTTCAGTATTGACCCATAAGTAATAAAATTATTTTGTAAACGTACAAATTTACTCTTGTTTATTGGTTGTCAATAGGTATACATTTTTTTGAATTTTCTGCATGTTCTTGCTATTATTTGGTCACATTGACCATGTACAATAAATAACTTCATCAAAACTTCATGAAAATAGTTATTGCCTTCCATTTTGATTGATTTCAAATCAAATTTTCGTTAATGAACGCGCGAACGTCTTATTGTTGATGGACTAATTGTCAAATTTTCATAATGACATCTTTCTTGACATTTCATAGCTACCTAATACAAAATATGGCTAAATAATCCGATTTTTATAGAAACTTGCTTTTATTTCGGAAACCTGACTTTTTAGGTATAGCAACATGATATATCATTTGAAAGAAATTTCAATTTTCTTTCGAGATATTTAATAATATACAGAGTATTACATTTAAAAAAATGCACTTTTTACTATTTTTGTATTTATCGTTAAAATCGCAAATTTTGAAGGACCCTGTATAATGGAGAACAAAGTCCTTAAAATATTCCTAATACGTCGGAACTTGGTAAACTACACCTAAAATTTCAGCGTCCTACGAATCTGAATACCTCAGCATTGAACATTTAATTGAAGCTATTTTTTACACAAAAAGTTAGGAAATCATTTAATTTCTCGAAAACCTCTGGAAATAGGTATAGGGAAGTATCATACAAAAACAATTGGAAAATGGTAGAAAAGCAAAAAATGAAATAATATATAGGGTGTCTTATTTGAAATTTCATAGTTTCTGCTACTTTTTAGTATAAGCGGCAACGCCGCAGCGCCACTATTATTTTAGATCGATAGAGCAAAATCAATTACCCATGAAAGCAAATTTTCAGAATTATCTCATGTCCCGTTCTCCTTAAACGTCCAACCTACCATCGTATCACCGTGAGTGACCCTGTATATATATATATATAAATAAATAAATATATATATAAATATATATATATATATATATATATATATATATATATATATATATATATATATATCGCAATCGATGCTAGAAAACTAAGTCCAATTTGCTTATCAAATCAGAATATGCTTTATTGTTTTTAAACTCATAAAATTTATCGACAAAACGAAAAATATAAGAACTGAACAATGTGAAACATAGAAATAAAAACACATCAAACCACATTTCCATACAAAATATATACAAACTTTATAATATTAACAATAGAACGTAAGTGACACAAACTTCTCAATTGGTTATTTAATCGAAGCTGATGCCTGTGCTATTCAATTTGGTCATGTCGATAAGTCAATGCTCAGAATAGTACTCCTCTACAGAGTAATTAGGTAAATATCAGCAGTAGATCTTAGCTTTGCGAATATTCATAATCTTCGCTGCCACTAGTTAGGTATAGTTTTGTAAGGAAATTTACAAAATTATCATACGTTTTTTTTGTTGTAAACATACTAACACTAAAAGTGTTTTGCTTTGACAGGGTTTATATCACTGCTTTATAGATTAGTGTACCTATATCGTTCTCCATCTTGCTTATGCTTCAAGGTTTCCCTTTCATTTCCATACAAAATTTTCTACGAAGTAAGTAAATCGTTTCCTAATCCATCCAACGAGTCAGTTAATTATTCTAAACATAAACAAGATAAAGAGTTCGTACAATTATAAATAATAGCACGGACTTTTTATCGTATATTAGTAGGAAATAATTAACTGCATATATATATATATATATATATATATATATATATATATATATATATATATATATATATATATATATATATATAATTATATATAATCTCTTGATAATTATTAGCAATAACAGGCTGGTTGAATCTTAAAAAACTCGATTTTATTAAAAAGTTGACGTTTCAGTACGACATTCATAGTTATTCAGAACTTTTGAAAAAATTGAAATTTCTTTGACATTTATTGATTTGAAAAAATTAGAGTAGACAAAGATTGCTTTGTCTTGTTAAAATTTTTTTCGGATGTGGCTGTTCTTTGTTATTTATTACGTGCTATTCAGTCTAATATTAACATTCAAAATTGTTATTATTAGAAGGCAAGGGAAACTACAGAAACCTTTACCCACGTACCTAATGTTCGAAAATAATAATAATAGGGTACTATTTATCTAACAGCAAAGAAATTAGTCGCGGGAAAATATTAAAAAAGTAGAGCAGAATTATCGGTATAGAACGCTTATATGGAAGCAGCCGTTGACACGTGTTTCGGACTCTTTGGTCCTCATCAGAACGGCGTAGCTAAGTATTAGATTGAAAAATTGGAGATGAAAATAATTTAATAAACAAAATCCTCTGTTATGGAAGACAATCACTTATTTGTGGTTTATTAACCAGCCTGTTATTGCTGATAATTATCAAGAGATTAACAATAGATCACAGGCAACAACAATTCGAATAAATAATTATTTATTGCAAGCTGAAAATATGGCAATGATCCCAAACTCAAGCTGAGAGTTTCAAAAATTGTTCTATATTGTGAGTACTTTTTTTTTATTTAAAAAATTTGAAATTCTAAATAAAAATTTCATTAAAAACTGCTACTTCCATATAAACGAACTATACCGATAATTTTTGCTCTACTTGTTTAATATTTTCCCGCAACTAATTTTCTTTTTTATTGTTAATTTACTCTTTCTGAGATCTCGCAGATGGAATTAATCGCCTCCGTGGCAAAGTTTGACCAAATCTCCCAAACCGGAGAGTTCAAACAATAAACCACAAATAAGTGATTGTCTTCCATAACAGAGGATTTTGTTTATGAAATTATTTTCATCTCCAATTTTTCAATCTAATACTTAGCTACGCCGTTCTGATGAGGACCAAAGAGTCCGAAACACGTGTCAACGGCTGCTTCCATATAAGCGTTCTATACCGATAATTCTGCTCTACTTTTTTAATATTTTCCCGCGACTAATTTCTTTGCTGTTAGATAAATAGTACCCTATTATTATTATTTTCGAACATTACGTGGGTAAAGGTTTCTGTAGTTTCACTTGCCTTCTAATAATAACAATTTTGAATGTTAATATTAGACTGAATAGCACGTAATAAATAACAAAGAACAGCCACATCCGAAAAAAATTTTAACAAGACAAAGCAATCTTTGTCTACTCAAATTTTTTCAAATCAATAAATGTCAAAGAAATTTCAATTTTTTCAAAAGTTCTGAATAACTATGAATGTCGTACTGAAACGTCAACTTTTTAATAAAATCGAGTTTTTTAAGATTCAACCAGCCTGTTATTGCTAATAATTATCAAGGGCGTATTCACGAGGGGTTACTGGGGGTAATTACCCCCCCAGAAGAGAATTTGCAACACTAAATCTTCGAATAAAATTGAAAATATAAAATATCTCAAACATTGTACGAAAACTAATGAAAAAGTTTTTTTCATATTATTTGATATTCCACGTAGCATATAAAAGAAATAAATAAACAAGCGAAATTTATCAGAATAGATAGATCATACCTAGATCAGTGAATCGCTGCGATAGTTTGTGTGGTTGCATAAGTAAATTCAAGTAAATTGGTGTTTACGCTCGATGCCTCGCCATCGTTCATTCAAAAGCAGGGGTGCGGGTTGCCGTATCGTTTGGTGTAAATTCTTCAATACAAATTATGAAAATTATACAAATTCAGAACTTTTGTTATACATACTCACGATTATGGAAAGAATTCCGGCGATGACGATCCCTTATCTGCAGAAATAAAATCATTACATAAAGTGAACAAGGAAAATTCCTTAATAAATTAAAAAATTATCACACAACTTTCCAAGGAAGCTGGTTACAAATCGTGGTCAGTAACACTTGTATTGGGAAACAATTAGAAATTTATTAATTAACTCCGAGTCAAATAAGCTTCACTGATGAGATCTAATAAGATCGAAACAGCTGTATGCAGATTTTGAGTCGGGGTGACTTAAAAATTTCTATAATTCACCGTTCGATTGTGAATGCAGATTTTGCGTTGCTGAATACGTATAACCAGCTTCCTTGGAAAGTTATTTGATAATTTTTTAAATTATTAAAGAATTTTCCTTGTTCACTTTATGTAATGTATGAAATTGACCATGGTCGACAAGTATGTTTTTCATGATTTGATTGTAGAAATAAAATCCACTGAATTTAGATTAACATCCCTCGAGTTCTATGTTCTATGTGAATTCCCTACATCTGGTAAAATCTGAAGTGACGTAGGTACGTACGTTATATCTGATCTGATGCGCATTTCTTCCAGTTCATAGTTGAGACTTGAAATTTGAAATTGCTGATTTCTGAGAGATTATTAAGTGAAGAAAGATTTTATAAATTATAGTGAAGTGATATTGTTAAGTTTACAGGTGAAATTAGTAGTAAGAGTCAATAACCAACTAACATCCAATCATCTTTTCACCTAATGTGATCTTTTTCACCTTTCTGATATTTTTCCTTCAAATTTTAAATAGCCTATTTCTGGGGTTTTCATATTTTTTTTCACATGTCCTCGCAATTATTTTATATTTTTTTGGTGTAGAATAAAAATGTTGAATTATGGATGAGCTAAGATCAATCAACACCCCTCCCTCCACCGCTTTTGCTTAAGCTGATTATCTTTATAGTTCAGGTCAACTCCCTAAAACTTGCCACTACCCTCCCCCCCCAACTCAATCAATACTACTGTACAGTAGTTGCCGTCGAGTCACCAGACGTACAGCAGAACTTGAAAATGCCAAATTAGATTTTGGCGAAACGTCGTGAAACAAACGGTGCTTCTCAGCGCCAACAAAACTTTCGAAATCGGATTGAACCCCGGAATCTTTCTCTGATTCATTCCACCATTCGAGAAAACATACGATATAACACACATATATATATATATATATATATATATATATATATATATATATATATATATATATATATATATATATCATTTATGTTCAAGTTACAATATGTTTTGCATGTAACTTTGTAATCAATTGTCAGCTTACAGCTCTGATATCGGAAACAATTAATGCAAGTATTATATTCGAAGAAGAAAGAAGTAGTAGCTACTTACTGTAGCTTACTTGAGAATCTATTATCATACTGTGAATGAAAACAAAAACCATATTACAATTCATTTTTCAATCTTGGAGATTTTATATGTATCTGCAGCAGTTTGACAAAACAAAATCCAATTGTTGCATTCAGGTAACGAAGGAAAGTGCCTTGACCTTCTTGAAATTCTCAAAATAAGTTCCGCCCATAATAGTAAATTACCCCTTGTGAACGAACAAATTGATTTTTTGGTATCACCTTTGCTTTTGTCTGTTTTATAAAATAAGATGTAATACTTCCTGTAGTCAGTCTTGATAATGAGTTCATAATTCGAAACATGTCGATAATCATTTACTGCTAAATACAGTATCTAAAGTTTAAACTTTATTATATTTATATATATCAGGGGTGGCTAGTCAAAGGAGGCTAAGGAGGCTAAGCCTCCTCAATAATATTCCGTGTATCACTAATATATTATATTGATTATATAACTCATGTGTGAATGAGCCAATAGAATCCGTGAATTTTGCCTAACGACTGCGTATAGATAAGTGAATATACCCTTGACGACGTGATATAATCGTTTTGGTGTTTCGCCTCGTGTCAAAATGTGAATGTTTTCATATTGACGGTGTTTTGACGTTTGTCAAAAAAAATTAATATTTTTTATTCGATATATAATCGTAACGAATACCACTCGAACAATCAAAAATAATCGATTATACTGACCTCGTCACTCGGCGTATTTTTTTAAAACACCACTCGAGCTGCGCTCTCGTGGTGTTTCGCAACTCTCGTGACTCGGTAGTATAATCGATTATTTTCGATGCTCTTGTGATATTATTACTGAATAGTCAGCATTCATATTAATCAAAATCATATTATTCTATGCACCTACCTTTTTTTCAACCTACATTATATAATATAATTTAATAATTAAGATAGAAGGTTTTTACATTTACTGCATTTCATTCATTTCAAGATTTGTGGCAACGCTGCGGAGGCTTAGAAAGGTATATTCTCAACGTTCATTATGCCTGCCACAGAAAAGCAAACAACGGTGCAAATACTCCGAATGAATACTTCATTGCAATAGAAAAGCAAAACACATGTAACTGGCAACACCGATAGAGACCCAGTCTCATACAATGTCGACCAATCACAACTATTGAATTTCGCGTGACATCGAGTGAATTCGTTGGAAAGCATTAATTGAATCGTAGTGTGATCGTAGTTACTAATGGCCGAAAACAGCAGCGTGTTTACTTATATTGCTCGCGTATTGTTTTAAAATGAGTTTGGTTACTGAAGTTAATTTCAAAAATTTCAATGGTAACTTAGTGGAATATTTGTTATCCCATAACTTTAGTGCACTAAGTTATGAGTATAAAGTTTTGATAAAAACATTGCGACCTACCCCTGAATTAAACAATTTGGTGCAGCGTAACAGACAACAAAACCGCGGTTTTAATACAAGGAATTATGAGACATCCTTGCCTAACCGGATCACAGATGAAAAATAAATTATTTTGTTGGCAGTGTTTTTTTTTACTAGTGAAAATGTCTCTGTTTGGGGCCGCTTAGGATTTGAGGATTTAATTCTATACCTAGTTGAAAGTGAGGAATTTTTCACCGATAAAGTAACTTTAAATACAGCACGCGGATTAATATCCTACTTACAAGATAAGGAATTTATATATTTTTTAAACATCTTTAAATTAATTTTTGAACAAACAGAAATAGTTTTTCAAATCTTACAGCACAAGTTTTCAGATGTAATTTACTCACGAAATCGGCTCAAGCTTCTTTTGGAAAAAATTTCAGAATTTCGTGCAGAAGTTTATTTTAAAAAACTATTTTCTGTATTTCAAACTACTGATGATACGACTCAATTTAGCCCAAAATGAAAGAAATTCAGTTACGCAGATATGGAGCTTCACTATAAGCAAATATTTTATGAAATTTTGGATACTATTAGGGGTCAAATAGAAATAAGGTTCTCTGATTTGAAAGAACTGCATTTCTTCGACTTACTCAATAAGAATTTGTTAACCGGATTTTCGGCTAATTTTCCAGATAACCTTTTGGAAAATTTATGTCAAAAATGCACTTTTTTTGATAAGGTGGCCATAAAAAGTGAACTGTGTGTTGTTTATAATGACAATGAAATTTTGGGGCAAAATGAAAATCATGTGAGGACTATTAAATACCTTTTTGATAATGGTTTGAATCAAGATTTGCCCCAAGTTTATAAACTCTTATGTCTAATTGTTTCTATACCGGTGACTTCGGCTTCTGTAGAGCGCTCGTTTTCCACTCTCAAGAGAATTAATATTTCTTCTTATTTACGAAATTCAATGAGCTAGGATCGTTTGAAAAATATTACTCTGTTGTCTATTGAAAAGGAATTGGTAAAACTTTTGGCGAAAGACAAAAAATTTGATGAGGATATTATAGATCATTTTGCTAACGTTAAAGATCGCAGAAACCCGCTAATCTTCTAAAATATATAATAACTTTTTATTTGCTCCCACCAGCTGTTAACAAATTCGTTAAGTAGGTAGGTACCTATTTTGTGAAAGAAAAAAAAATTTGATGAATAGATGAATTGATTAATTGGCTGAGAGGAGTTTTTGTGAATATTGTAAATAGGAGTTGTAGGTCTCAAGGTAGACACTCGAAAGTGAAAACAAATTAATAGCTTAGGGTGCTTGTTTTACTTTGATTTTCTTTAAATTATAAGGCGGTTGACCTTGAAATCCTAAAAATTTTTGCCTATGGTGTATTTTTTAACACCTCTTGTAGCCTCCTCAAACCAAAACCTCACGAGCCGCTACTGATATATATATATATATATATATATATATATATATATATATATATATATATATATATATATATATATATATATATATATATATATATATATATATATATATATATATATATATATATTTATATATAATAGAATAGAATATAATAGAATAAGCTTTATTCTCAAATAGGGTGAAAAAGAAAAAAAACTGTATTTCATGGACTTCAATTACAAAATTGATCGATACGAGTAGTTTCGCCGATAACATTATTTGGACAAGTATTTTAGATTTTACGGTCGTGTTTTTGCAAAAACAAAATAAAATACACTTTGGTATCAGCAGTAGGCGTGGAGGCGAGGGGCAAGGAGATTGGGAATCGCGCGATATGGGCCGCAAGTGTCCGCCATTCTGTTAGTAATTTTGAAACCGTACTTTTAGTTCTCTTCTATTTCATTGTCTTCAGTTAAAACGTAAATTACATTTCGTGCTGACGACTCTGTGTGTGTATAATATATATATATATATATATATATATATATATATATATATATATATATATATATATATATATATATATATATATATATATATATATAAATACATATATATATATATATATATATATATATATATATATATATATATATATATATATATATATATATATATATATATATATATATATATATATATATATATATATATATATATATATATATATAAATACATATATATATATATATATATATATATATATATATATATATATAAAATAAAATGAATATTTAAGGGAGACATAGTCAATGGTACGGAACCCTTCGACTCGCACTCATTTTTTACCGTTATAGTTAGTATAAATTTGGATTTCTCGGAGATGCAATAGTTTTATGTATTTATATATATATATATATATATATATATATATATACATAAAACCAATGCATCTCCGAGAAATCCAAATTTATACTAACTATAACGGTAAAAAATGAGTGCGAGTCGAAGGGTTCCGTACCATTGACTATGTCTCCCTTAAATATTAATTTTATTTTAATTTCATTACTTATTATTAAAGTAAAAATACAACTGAGTATTTTGTGAATATTTCAAGTGCCTACCTATTGACATGATTGATATCGAGCAAAAAAGTGCAAAGAATAGCGTTTATTGTATGGGAACCCCCCTTCAATATTTATTTTATTTTCTTTTTAGTATTTTAGCGGCAACCGAAATACATAATTTGTAAAAATTTCAACTGTCTAGCTATCGCGGTTCTTGAGATACAGGCTGGTGATAGGCAGACGGACAGACAGCGAAGTCTTAGTAATAGTATCCCGTTTTTTTGGGAACGGAACCCTAAAATCGTGAGCCGCAGCACTCCATCACTCAGTTTGAATTTTTACCTCATATTTGTTCTTTTTTGCAAACAAATTCAAAATCCTTGTGGAGGTAAGCAAATTCTTGAAATATATGAAAAAACATGATATATCTTCATTTCAATGGCAGCAGATAGAGAAAAAAGGTGATGATACGAAAAATTGCTTCCCTTTAGTCAACATGAACTAAATCCACTGAATTTTTGAGAAATTCCTTCTAATGCACCACCCCGTCACTCCTTTGCCAAAAATTTGTTCCAGGATGTATAAATCGGATCTATTACACAGATAACTGTTTCAGTTTTATTGGATCTCATTAGTATTGTTTACAAGAAGAGAAGTGCTTCGTCAAATCGCTTCTCTATCAATCACTTTATGAGTAGAAAGTTATATTCATATTACAACGTGGCAACACCGACCTTGCTGCTGTACCGTCGTGTTGCGATGTAATCCGGCCCGCCAATGGTGGCCACAATACCATCAAAAATCAATCGCATCTCACCCCACTGATCAAAAATTCAAGAAATCTCGGTGCTAGTCAAATGCGTATGTTCCAATAAAGCCTATATTATAGTTGTCTATATTTCATCCAGAGTACACTGAAACAGAGCTCCGTCACTGAGGTCGTATTTTTCGAAAAGTGCATCGCGTATTGATGTCTATGCAGGTTCAACTGCTATTCGAACGAAATTAATAAAAGTTATATATCAAAGCATTTCTCTCTTATGAACAGAAAATACCAATCTCATACCTATACTTTTTAATATTTTTAAAATTCAAAAAAATCGCTTTATCTCCGAAAATACTCCTCTTAGGCAAAAGGGAAAATTAAAGAAAAATCATCCCCTAAATAAACCACTTGTCGCCTCCTCACCCCCTCCAACATATACTAAAGTATAAACACCCTACGTGCAGATTTTGCCATCCGCATACTAACCCCTATTCTATACTATAGGTATATTTATGCAACGAAATCTATATTCGCCCATCATTCGCTTCTTAAATGTACTTATTACCATAGTACTATTATCATGAAGATGATAACTAGGATTTTTAAACAAAAAAATATGAAAAAAAAATACTACGAAAGTAACCTCCTCTGAATTTTTCATATTTTTATATATTGAAATATTAGGCTATGAAAACAATTTATACAACTCATAACTCTAGCCAATCTCATATACTCCGAGTTCCAAATTCGCTTAAGTCCGAATATTCACAAAAACATGTCAAGCTAATAGAAGCAATTTATCCATTAGGACATTAGGACAAAGTAGGATTCCATTCCCTAATGCTAACATAATGCGTGTAAAAATTGGACTTGTCTTAATAAGAATAATTGCGAAGAGCATCGCGTACTGAGTGCAAAGGATCATATCTCAATATCAACTCAATCCACGTACTAAATTCTAACCCTCAACACAATCTGCAGAAAGTGTGGAGTTGAGCAAATTTCCAAAACCCAACAAAAAACAAGAAGCATCTGGCAGCAGTAGGAAAAATTTATCATAATTTTGATACATATTTTCGTTCTGCCTCAAAAACAACCCGAAACCCCAAATTTCTGCTCATTTGGTTTGATGAGACCCGCTAGGAATGCCAATATGTACCAGGAAAAATATATTTTTGAAAAAATAATATCTTCGTAAAAATTGCGGTGGTTGAAAAAATCTACCAAAATTTTGATAGTTTGGTTCTGCCTTGAAAATAATCCCAGAGATCAAATTTCAGCTCAGTTGGTTCATTGGGAACCGCTAGAGATGCCAATAAGTATATTGGGGGCGAACATTATTGAGGAACGAAGTTTCAATCCAACTTTTTAGCAGCAGCATAGTCAGGAGATTTACTATAAAATTCAATCAAATTATGAGAATCGTCTATTTCCATTAAGTGACCAACTAGTCGATCCACAGTATGTAGACTTCTTTTCTTCATGGGCCACCATTTTTCAAAAGCCTCATTTCAGTTGTTAACAGATACAAGGTTGTTACGAATACAAATTGACAAATCCCGATTTCTTGAGTGTGCAACACTGTTGAGGTCTAATATGTTCGAAACAATTGACACTGTAATTTTTTTCATTCACCATTATGCCGTGTGGAAATTCAGACTTTCATATGTTGGAATTCACAAAGGCTGCTCCTGCAGAAATTCATTTGAAATTGAACCAAAATGTTTCATTACCTAAATGTATGATATATTACGGATGAATTATCTACGTAGAAGTGTTTATGATATAAGTGGAGAATGATGGACATAAAGCGAACGGGTAATCGTTAAATTATCATACCTTTTCTCAAATCACTGGAAAAACTATTTGTGATGAATATTATCGGGCGTCCGTTGTGCGCATAAGCCGACGCAAGACGCCATCAGCTGGGGTCCCGACGCCCCAGTCTGATGAGGCACACCATGGCCGACACTGGTTTTCAGAAAACTCCTCCGCTCTCCTAGGCCCAGATGTGATGCATTCGCTTCGATACAGTATCAGCCTTTCAAAAAGGGCTTGTAGACATCGACTAAGCACGTTTTTGGTGTTGTGCTTCTTGCCTTTCTGTTTCTGTAAGCCGCCTAATCATGCATCGGATACTTATAAGCACACGTCTGTCAATTTCGATTCCAAGACACAAGATTTGGGAGTTTTATATAAAGCAATACCTACCGATGTTACTAAGATGTTCGTCACTTCGTTCGAAGTGGAGGAATCTGCCGGCACTTCTTCCCCATCTGTAGAAGATACTACAGAAAAATCTCAAGCACCCATTGAAAGGAATCAGGTGTTTTCAGTTTCTTTTCATAGAGTTCAAACACCATTTATTATTGGATTATGGATATTTTGTGCTAGTTTGGCTAAAATCGGTGAGTATCAATGTCTCAAAGAAATATCTTATTATTCAGAAGTGTATTTATATTAGATATTCAACATTTATCAGCAAAGAACTGATTAGTGAAATAACCTCTGTGATTATGGATAATTGCAATAAAAAACATTTCTACGGTTTTTTCATAAATCAATTTCGGAAATAAAGAATATTATTAATTATAATAACTTTATTTCAAGGACTGCATACCAACAGTAGTGTAGAAAAAGTCTAAGACAATAATTATACATATCCAACAGAACACGGACAACTCAAATTAACACAACTCAACAACGAAATGAAAACAACAAACCAACTGGATTATATAAATAAATAATGAAATGGGGTAAAATTATAGTTGACTGAAATTTTGTTTTATATGGATTGATTATTTAGGTAAAAAAAAATGAAATCAGCCATATATAAAAAAGGCGAATTTAAAATATTGAATCAAGAGTTATCAAATTTGCTTTTGTATGCATTCAAGATCATAATTACAAATAAAAAAAAACAATGCTGAAATCATATTTTTTCTGGATTTAAAATATTCTAAGATTTTCAAAACATACTACCTTCTTGACAACATAGTGCAATAAAAATATTTCGTGAAGTTTGTGTGTATCGAATTTAAAGGACTTCGTGGAACACCACAAAGTTTAAAATATTTTCATTTCTTGTTGAATTTCATCATATTAATAAATTGCGTTTCAGTTAAATTGATGAATCTCCATTACTACATCCAAGCTTGATCAGAAGTTCTGCCAAACATGAACTTAATAATCCTAAGAACAACAAAAATAGATTTTCTGAAGATCCAATGAAATGTTAGATTTATTTTGTCATGAGTTTAGCTGGACTCACTCAAAATGAGTTATAATTTTTGATGAGTTTTTGATCATTACTTGAATGCTGCTCTATATTTCTTTATGATATTTGGCAGTAAGTTAAAGTATTCTAGGACACATCAAATAATAGCAAGGAAGACTTTCTCGCTATCACCAGTGGCGTAAGCCAGGGGCACGGGAAGAGTTCTTGTTTCCTAAATTCTACGCCACTGGCAGAATTGTCATTTTAGTATAATTTTTCGATTCTCCAATATTTTTTCTGTAAATAAGGCACTCTTGTTTCGTAACGCTAGAGCCACTATTTTTCGAGATATTTAACGTTGAACATATGGCTGCACAATTCTTTTAATTTTTATGCCCGAGTCTGTCGGTGCTTTTTTGTCATACGATTGCATGTATTACGTAAAATAAACATTACTAGGTTTTTTTTTTCAATTTATAATAATATTAACAAACAATTTAATACAGAACAACTACAAAAATATCCCAAACGATAAATACTTGCCAGGAACTATTGCAGCAAATTGTAAATTCCGCTAATTTTATTGCGAATCAGCCAAACATATTTTTTAAAGTTAGAAGATCGTTTAGCGAAGAAATGGATAATATCATTGAGCTTAACGGAGATCACATTGAATATTTGTTGTATATTGTTTTTAAGTTTTGTTCATAAATTTCATATTCTTCCAAAAATTGTAAAGAAGATCTTGATAATTAAGTATTTATTTTGAACTTTCTTGTGTAGCGCTGGATATTTTTGTAGTTGTTCTGTTTTAAATTGTTTGTCAATATTATTATAAATTGAAACAAAATACCTAATAATGATTATTTCAAGTAATACATGCAATCGTATGACAAAAAACACCGACATGACTCTTACATAAAAATCAAAAGAATATGTTCAACGTTAAATATCTCGAAAAATAGTAACTCTAGCGTTACGAAACAAGAGTGCCTTATTTACAGAGAAAATATTGGAGAATCGAAAAATTATACTAAAATGACAATTCTGCCAGTGGCGTAGAATTTAGGAAACAAGAACTCTTCCCGTGCCCCTGCCGTACGCCACTGGTGATAGCGAGAAAGTCTTCTTTACTATAAGTTGATGTGTCCCAAACTACTTTAACTTACTGCCAAATATCATAAAGAAATATCAAGCAGCATTCGAGTAATGAACAAATTTCATTTTTAATAATCTAAATAAAACACCCTGTAAATCAGTAAGGAGAAATATTTTGTATAAGCAAATTGAGTTAGATCTTCATATTTTGAGCTCAAAATGTTCCTGTTAAAATATTTACACATATTAATGAATCACCCTGTATATATATATATATATATATATATATATATATATACATTTGTAAATATGTTGATGTTTCTTATCGTTTTCGATTAATTTCAATTTATTTTTAAGTAATGATAAGCGATTTATTAGCGAAAAATGACTTTATTTCAAACCAGGGTTTGGAATTGAAAACTGGAATTTTTGAAACTATTTCTTAACTCTGAATAGCCCGATACTATATATATATATATATATATATATATATATATATATATATATATATATATATATATATATATATATATATATATATATATATATATATATATATATATATATATATATATATATATATATATATATACAGGGTGTCCCAAGTTCGAGTGCCTATTAGACGTTTCTGGAGAACTGGACATATTTGAAATCTGAAAATTGGGATTATGATATTGCTCGAGATTCTCTACAGAGCTTAAATATTTTCGGAGCTCAAGCACTTCCGGTTATACAGAGAGTGAAAATAAATTTTATAAAAAATGTTTTTTTTTCAAATTTTTCGTTCCTGATATGATCAAGTATTCAATTCTGCGTACCTTTCTGTTGACACTATTATATTTGTTCGAATAGTTTTCAAAATAACGGAAAAAACCCCAAAAAAATTCAAATATGTGTAGTCAGTATAATGTTCATTATTCTTATTTCCAACATCCTAAGCGAAAACCGTTTTACAACATCGAAGAGGAAGAATGTGGAAAGATCATGCATCTTATGAATTTTGAAAATATCATCACAGGGTGTTTCAAATTTTGTGTCGAAAATCGTGATCAAAAATTAGCCATAACTTCTGTTTTTCAAATTAGAACCCTATTTTTTTATGATTGCGTTGGATTCTGCGAAAAAAAATAATGATAGTTTTTTAACATGATTGTGCTCCTAAATTCAATAATTTCTGAGTTATTTGAGATTTTCCCTATTTATGGTGTACGTAGAGTCAAATCCATCGAATCCAAAAAGATTCGATGAATATTCTTATGAAACCATAGGAACATTCTGTAATCATAGAAGATAAATTATCTATTAATCATTCTCAAGTGTCAGGTCTACTTGTTATTCGTTACTTTCATTGTCGTACACTATAAATACGAAAAATCTCAAATAACTCAGAAGTTATTGAATTTAGGAGCACAATAATGTTGAAAAACTATCATTATTTTTTTTTGCAGAATCCAACGCAATCATAAAAAAATAGGGTTCTAATTTGAAAAACAGAAGTTATGGCTAATTTTTGATCACGATTTTCGACACAAAATTTGAAACACCCTGTGATTATATTTCCAAAATTCATGAGATGCATGACTTTTCCACATTCTTCTTCTTCGATGTTGTAAAAACGGTTTACGCTTAGGATGTTGGAAATAAGAATAATGAACATTATACTGACTACACATATTTTTTTGGGGTTTTTTCCCGTTATTTTGAAAACTATTCGAACAAATACAATGGTGTCAACAGAAAGGTACGCAGAATTGAATACTTGATCATATCAGGAACGAAAAACTTGAAAAAAACATTTTTTATAAAATTTATTTTCACTCCCTGTATAACCGGAAGTGCTTGAGCTCCGAAAATATTTTAGCTCTGTAGAGAATCTCGAGCAATATCCTAATCCCAACTCGAACTTGGGACACCCTGTATATATATAAATATATAATTATATATATAAATATATATATATAAATATATATATATATATATATATATATATATATATATATATATATATATATATATATATATATATATATATATATATATATATATATATATATATATATATATATATATATATATATATATATATATATATATATATATATATATATATATATATATATATATATATATATACAACTATGCAAGTGTTTCGATTTGTTAGCAATAACATGACATTTTCAAAACACTTCAACAGTGCAAAAATGTATTGAAGATATTCACCAAGTATTGAAAAGTTTCAATAGATCATTCACTTTCAAACGTCTCTTTTTGCTAAAATAGCACTGAAAAATTAATGTGCTTTCAGAAAAATACCTATTACATCATATACTAGTATATATATATATATATATATATATATACATGGCTTATTCACACATGAGTTATATAATCTGAATTATCGATAAATGACAAATTAGTAATTATTTGCATATAATACTAACCAATCAATTTTATCAATGCCGGCTTTGCAGCCGTGAATATATAGGCACTATATTCCCAGAATTAATGGAGCTTCAACTAATGACATATCTAAATATTCATAGTTGACAACTTTTGTGATCAGATCACTTCCAAATCATATATTTTGTATCAGTTAATACCTCTTGATGAGCCGTAATTGAAATCAAAATATCATTGATGGGAATATGTACTGCTTGGGGATATTTTTTAGTAAATGGAATAATAATTGTTGATTGGGTATAACAATTATAATTGATATATTTGTTATTGTGACCAACTGTATATATATCGTGCGCGAACTGTAGAAAATGGATTTCTATGCAGACAATCGATATTTGACCTCAAGCCCTACGGGTTAGTTGGAAAGATACCTAGTTTAGCATTCATTAAAAATTTGCAGCAGTGGAAGTAATTCGTTAGGGGACTACTGAATAAATTTTACTTTGTATATATATTCATAAATATAAATATATATATATATATATATATATATATATATATATATATATATTATATATATATATAGGGTAAGTCAGGGTGAGATGGCCATGCGGGTGAGACGGCCAACGCTCGGCACTCTGTGGTTTGCATGTTTAACTCTGTGTGCGATCGTACAAGCGTTCAGTTGCTCCAGAGACCCCATCCGATACACAACGCCGCTCCTAGTTTTCTCAAGCAGGTGAGTTTTTTAAAGAAATAAAAATAACGCATCGCCACAAATATGTTGACTTCTGTAATTCGTACTGTACTTTTTTGTAATATGTACTTTAAGTTAGTGTTTTGTACCAAAAGGGTTGAGAAATGATGAATCTTCATTCCTAACATAAAATTGAAAACTTTGTTGACAATTCAAGTGCCGGTTTGGAAGTGGTCATCTATCCCGTACACTTGGGAGAGATGGCCATCATAATACGGGTAGAGATGGCCATGTTTCAATAACTGTTTTCAATATTGACAAGAGCTTAGAGAAGGCTGTTAAGAAAAGACAAGCTGAAGAAAGAAAAAAGGACAGAAAACGGAAGCAACCAAAGAAAGTTTCTAGAAATAAAAAAGCAGCTGATTCAAGTTCAGAGTCGGAAGCAAATGAGAACATGATTCTGGACAGTGAGGACGAGAAAGAAAATTTCGACGAAAATGAGTGTGTTGGTTGTCTAGAAGACTATTTTAAAACACAACGAAAAGATGACTGGATACAATGTGTCAAGTGCTCAAGATGGCTCCACGAGCAGTGCACAGGCTTTGCAAATATGTGCATGAGATGTGGACGGAAACATGCGAACTAACCATAGGTACCTTATGTTCCTAAGAGTGTTCTTTTTACCTGCTTATTTTTGACTCTAAAGTTTGCCAAAGAAGAAAGTTTTTGTTCTTGAAATGTTTATTTTACTTTATGAAATGAGTTGTGAAATGTTTATTTTTTGTTTAAATAAAATATTGTATGCATGCAAATTGTATTAATTCGTCGAAATAAAATGTTTTTTTTGAGAAAAAAGGGGTGGCCATCTCTACCGTCTCTAAAAATAATTAGTGGCCATCTCACCCGGCACATCCGGGAGTGATGGCCAGTTTACATATTTTTAAAAAAGCTGGTGTAAAGCTCATTGATGTAACGATATTCCATAATGCCCTTAGTAAAACATAAGTTTAAACTGTAATGAAAAGTTTGCCATAAAATGAATAAATTAGCTAATATCATTCTCTACATATGCTCAAAAATATATTTTACTGACCATCTCACCCTGACTTACCCTATATATATATAAAATTTTGATATATAAGATATATTATTATATTATTATATATTGATTATAGATGATTATTGGGCAAGGAGTTATAACCTGAACAACCAAATTTGTTTCAGTCGACGTTTCGACTCTTTATGGAGTCTACAATTTTCAAAAATGACAATAAATGCTCTTTAAAACACTTCGTCTCATAGATAACAAAATTACATAAACACAACAGTTTTAGACCTCCAGAGTAATTATCAACAAATTATAAGAAATAAACTAAACTAACTCATTTAAACCCGAAACAAGTTAAAATAACGCAACTGGAGGTAAAATTCGGAAAAAAAAGGGTTTGAAATATAAACCAAATGTTATACAATTCTGACTGAATTTGAAAAACAATGGCTAAAAATTAATCAAGTACATACGAAGAGTTATATATATATATATATATATATATATATATATATATATATATATATATATATATATATATATATATATATATATATATATATAAATATATAAAAATATATAAATCTATATATATAAATATATATATATATTTATATAAATATATATATATATATATATATATATATATATATATATATATATACAGTGTGTCCACTATAAGATCTTACCACCCCTGTAAAATCGTTATTATGTGATCGATTGTGAAAATTTTTTTGTTGTTGGAAAGTTATATGAAATGGCCATCTAAGAAGGAAGTAATTATATTTTCAGGCTGTTATCGTGGCCAACTGCGATCAATTTTACTGACCCATATTTCAAAAAGTACCATTAGGGTTTTTTTTTCTCAAAAAATAATGATGGATCATTAATCAAGATCACTTGAAACATACCTGTACCAATTTTTGTCATCATAGTATACAGGGTGTCCAATTATGGTTTCTTATTAAAGATTACTCTATACATATCTGTACCGAAATTCACGATTTTGAAGGTAATTTATCTCTGAACAGGTAGACCGAGAAAAAATAACATAAAAATGATGATAAACCAATTTAAAATTATGTCGACAAGTTATTCTTACTAAATATCGTAGTGAAAATTATTTTATACAGAAATCAAGAAAGGTGTCATTTTTCTTGAATCCTTTGTTGAGTCATACTCATAGGGACACTTTATTTGTATCTGGCGGGATGTTTGGCCCATACGATCGGTCTGGCTGCTTGCATAAGGTATTTAGATAGTGTCGTATATAAAAATCAAGACTGAGAAAATAAGAAAAGTGAGTTGAGTTTTTTCCATCTATAGCACCAATGTAGCAGGTACCCATACACTGAAAGTACATACGAACACTACTTCATCCCATAGATATTATTGCTGAGAAAATAAGTAACGTTTGGCGGCTCTGAGATCTTGAACTATTACGATGCTGGTTTGGAAGTCTTTCTAATGTTCCCATGTTGATCAAAAAATCTGTTACATGGTTAATGTTACGTTGTGTTTGACGTCTATTGAATTCATTAGCAGCTTCACGAAAAGTACGCGATCTATCACCAACTAATCTTAATAATTCCACTCTTTCCCGTAAAGAACATGACATTTTTCGTGTTTTTCACGCCTTTGAAACAGTATAAACTACTAAACTATCATTAATTGACAGCTAATAAATAACATAATATATTTCACATCACTTTAGTGGAGTACCCGTTCACGATGCTGTTACTGTGAGAGCCTAAATTACTGGTCAATCATTTAACACGAATAATTCTAATTTCTAGACGATTTTGATTCTAGATATTTTTCGAGAGTTATCAAGTTATTCGTTTCTATATAAAATCGTTATAACATAAAATCTCAAGGCCGATATGGGACATCCAATAATGTACAACAGAAAATATGTTATAGGTACTAAGTATCAACAAAACTCAGTTCAATTTTACTCAATTTTCCGACAGACAAATTGTATATTTGAATGATAAAAATTGATACAGATATATTCAAAGCAACCCTAAATAATATTTTGTCACTAGTTTTTTTCCAAAAATACCAGAATAGTACATTTTTTTATGAAATAAGACCCTAAAATACCCTGTATTTTATGATGATGAAAATCGGTATGGTTATGTTTCCAATGATTCTGATTCAGAATCCATCACTATTTTTCGTGAAAAAAAATCCCTAATAGTACTTCTTGAAATATGGGTCAATAAAATTGGTCGCAGTTGGCCACGATAACAGTCCAAAAATATTATCGCTTTCTTGTTGGATGGACATTTCTAATAACTATCTAACAAAAAAAAGTTTTTTAAAATCGATCAATTAATAACGGTTTTACAGGGGTGGTAAGTCCTTATAGTGGACACACTGTATATATATATATATATATATATATATATATATATATATATATATATATATATATATCTACTTGTCTTTTCTTAGCAATAACAGCTTAGGAAACCGACTTCTTGAACAGTTAACGTTTTGTCAGGAAATTAGGGACTTTGTCAAAACTTTTGAGAAAGTTTGAAAGTTGAGAACAGCTGGAACGATTTGGCTATATTTTGTTTCTAAACGTTCGTAATAGTCTGAAAAAGATTGTTGGTTGTTACGAAAAAAAAACTTTATCGAAAAATTTTGCTGATCGTCCTTTTTTAAAATGAAAAGCTGTTTGATCTTAAGAGCATTACTTGCAAACAGCTGAACCGATTTGTCTATTTCTCATTTTGAAATGTTATTCCGAATTAGATTCTTATGGAAAGAGATATTGTAGAAGTTTTGCGGAAAATTTTCGAATTCGGTAAAAACTGAACGTTTTTTTATAGAAATAAAGATGAAACGCTGTTCATAAGTAACTGTATCACTGGAAAATGGATGGATCGATTTGACTATTTTTATTTTAAAATTTTAGCACTTGGAAAAGTTTCCCGGAAAATTGTCCAATCAAGGAACACTCAACGTTTTTCGTTTCTTTTCTAGGGAAGTCCACTAATTCTTTGTTAAAAATATGAGTGAAAGTCCGAAATAGATTTTCAAGTAAAAAAAAATAGAATACACTCACGATTCGAATGATGGATATGCTTAACTTTTTTTATGCAATGTCCATTATGGAGAAGTTTCCAGGAAAAAAATTGAGGCAATGACTAATGAAAGCTAGCAAATTTGAATAATTCCTTATTTTTGTATGCATTCTCGATTATAGCTTACTTTAGGAAAGACATAATTAGGTGATTATATTTTTGTATGGTTTGTTATGACATCGGAATGGAAATCAATTGAATATTATCAATTGAAAAACATATCCGGAATATCTGAAGAAAATCTGTAAAAACTCATTTCAACCTAAATTAAAATAAAATTGCATTTCTTTTTACTGTTGTGTTGTTTCGCTATATGTCCAGCAAATGTAGTTATTTTATTTTTATTCCTATTTATAAGTGCGAAAACGTCGTTGTAATTTTCCATTGGCATACTTCTGAATTTAATTATCCCCCAAATTGAATATCCATAGCCACAATCGTTAATAGAGGAAAAGATCCTCGAGGAACACATTTTATTCTCATTTTTATTCTGTTTACACATTTCGCACAGTTTTCAATAAATTCACGATCATAAACAAATTAATTGACATTTGGTAGGACAATGTCTGTCGGTTCAGCTAGTATCTGCATATATATATATATATATATATATATATATATATATATATATATATATATATATATATATATATATGAAAACTTGGTTCTCGGGATGAACCGCGTAAAATATTTTTCAAATCTTTTTACGCGGTTCATCCCGTGAACCAAGTTTTTCATATATATATATATATATATATATATATATATATATATATATTATATTCCGCGGTCGGAAGTATTTTGCATATATATATATATATATATATATATATATATATATAATATAATATATATATATATATATATATTCCGCGGTCGGAAGTATTTGAAAAACTTGGTTCTCGGGATGAACCGCGTAAAATATTTTTCAAATCTTTTACGCGGTTCATCCCGTGAACCAAGTTTTTCAAATACTTCCGACCGCGGAAATCTTTCTGAACATATATATATATATATATATAATGCCAGGATTTTATGAAAAATGAAAAATGTTTCGGACTTTTATCATCAGAGTTTGGTACATGCTAGGTTTTACGGTTGGTAAATGTTGAATTTTTTTGGATTAAACATTGCAATAATTAACTTAATCATTTATTTTAATTACATATCAGTCAAAACCTCACACAATTTTTCATGATTTATAACACAATACTATTGGTATAGTAAAAAACAAATAACAAAATCAGAATTCCCCACAAACAAAACGATTACTTTGGCTAAGCTAACTGAATCAATATTTCTTATTATATATTATGTTTGAGGAACAAATTGAAAAATTTTTTATTTATTACAACATGGGGAGCTATGGTGGCATTTAGTATTACACAATAATTCTGATGATTTGCAAGCGCATTTCTTTGTCAAGCATTTTTTGAGCCAGTTACATTTTTTGAATCCTTGTCCTCCGGTCAATGCCCAAAAGCGTCTATTTTTCAACATTTACCGAGTCTCTGAGGTAAAACCTAAGATTTATGGACTGAACAGTGGTAAAAGTTCGAAATGGACGATGGTCATAGAGCAATTCGGACTTTTACCATTAAGAGTTGATAGATCTTAGATTTTACTGGAAAATCTTAGGATTTACCGAAGATCGGAGTTTTACAGTAACATATACACATACAGAATGTATTCTTTATAAAAATTTCTGTATGTTCTAAAACCTAAAATTCAACCATCAGATATTAAATTGTATCAGTCGTATACGAGGTGTGCCAAGAAATGATTTTTGATCGACAGTAAGGTACCTTTATTTGTAACTATTATGAAGAAAAGATGTTGAGGATTAAAAATAATTTTTAAATATTCAATATTGTTTATTTACAATAAAAAAATTGTTCTTTGCGATGAGACTGAAAATTTAATTTTGAACATTAATGCATGATTAATCAAGGAGCATTGATGTTCTTACTCAAACATTTATTCATATAGCATATAAAAATTTTTTTTAAATTGAAAATTATTTTTAATACTATATTTTCGATGCGGCCAAAAAGTAAGGTAAGTACTTTACTATTGATCTAAAATCTTTTTTTGTCGCAACTTGTATACGGCTGATACAAATCAATATCGGTTGGTTAAATCTTGGGTTTTAAAACATGCAGAACTTTTTATAAAGAATACATTTATTTTGCTGACACTAATAATAAAAAAGTTTTCCATATGTAGCCAAACTTGTCACATTTGTTTTCCTCATGAAGGAGACTTCTGAGGCCTCGGTAGACCAGCGGTAAGCGAGTACCGGATTGTACCGTTTGTTGACCGAGGATTGTGGGTTCGAGTCCCACCTTGCCCTTGGGTCCCTCGAGTTAAAAAAAAGGAGACTTCTCTGTGAAAGAATAATAAAAATCAGCTGTGTAGTTGCTGAAGAGATGATTTACGTAGAACGCCTGCCCGGGTAGCTGGTAAAGCGTATTCGCCGTTTTGTATTAAAAATTGTTTGGCCGTGCATATATATATATATATATATATATATATATATATATATATATATATATATATATATATATATATATATATATATCATCATTTTGATAAAAAGTTTCAACAATTTGCAAGCATTGCTCTGGCGTAAGTCTATCCATAATGAAATGCCAAACCAAACTAAATAAAAATCCCTTATCACCTGTTAAATCGGTTGTCAAATAAAGCAGTACTGCCAAATCAAATTTGTGAACCTCTAAAAAAACACTCTTTATATATATATATATATATATATATATATATATATATATATATATATATATATATATATATATATATATATATATATATATATATATATACATAAATTTTCTATTAAATTGCTTAAGATATTTCAACCTTATAATATATTCAACATATGTGTCGTAATGATAGAATCGGTTTTGTATGAATAAAGACAAATACGATAAACTCACGTAAGTTTATTACAAATACTGCGATCAATGTAAATACTGAGGAAACCGCATAAGTTGCCAACAATGAAAAGTAGGTGGCAACTTATCATCTGTCTTATAAAGATAAGCGATTTCAATAAACATCCTAGTTTTTTATGAAGTTCCCTTCCATTATATTCATAGGAAATTAAGGAAATATTCCCAAATTGTTTTATATATTATATCACTGTCTGTGAGACGAGATTAGTACAAAACTGATGAAAATGTTTGGAATGTAAATTGAAAAATATAAGTATTTTTTCTTCAAAACTTTGGAACTTTGATTCAGATTTATTTTTTTATTGATAATTATTTGCTCTCTTCAAATGACTAATTATTTTAACTTCTGAGAGTACTGAAAAATATAAATGTTATTTTTTTTTTTTTAAAGAGGTGGGACGTGTGCCCTCTCACACGCGCCTGACCTCCGTACAATTTTGGCTTCGTCAACTTGGACATTTAGCCATCAATTTACTAAATGAGGGGAACCACTTAAATCTGGACGCATACAAACACCCAGAAACACGGTGGGAATCGAACCCACCAACTCCGTCAACGAAGACGGCATAGCGTTACCTAAACCTCTCCGCCACGGAGCCTCCTATAAATGTTATTGAACAGTATATGAATACTATTTTGCTATCAAGATAGATACCAAGAGAAGTACAACCGATGTGATTTAACATCAATTATATGGATTAATACATTTTTAGCAGGTTTTCACTTTGAAAACCTGCTTATTAAAATGAGTGCCATTAGCAAAGTTGGACCTAGGACCAAGATAGTTTTTCGTTTCTTGACTTTTTATGATGCTTGGCATCAACAACTCATATATATATATATATATATATATATATATATATATATATATATATATATATATATATATATATATATATATATATATATATATATATATATATATATATTAAGTGGATTATTTCCTGACCTGTTATGTTTTATTAATTTATAATTCTTGGGGGTAGGTCACTTATGATGTTGAAGAGAGTTTTTCTCTAGGTTTCAATAATGAGAAACATTTTTAAGCGTTTCGGCGATTAGCCATTTTCAAATCAAAATTTATTATCTAAAAAACAAAAACAAATGATTTCACAAATACATCAAACATTCAAAACAATTGTTACTTACGTATAAACTTAAGTGAAAATTCATATATGGATTGACTATAGTATGAAGCATTCAACGTTATAAGTACAATTCACTGGTTTAACTGTGAGTGGCAGAGTATGCACGAAGATCGCATATGGATAGACAGTTTTTATACAATATTTTTGTTTACATGATGAAGGGCATGAAGCATCTGACATTTCAGTCAAAGTCCTCTAACAAAAATAATAAACAATCTCATAATCTCCGCAAACATTATCTATTCTATTTCCAAAATGAAAATCAATTTCCGAACAATGGTTGAAAAAAAAATATATACATAAAAAATATATAAAATAAAATAAACAAAAATTAATGAAAGTGGAAGTAAAATTGCAATTTTATTATTGAAAAAGATTTTGATAAGTGTGAATAAAGCTATCTAATTGTGTTCTCGAGTTAATTGAATTTTTGTCTAAATTTATTTCCAGCATTTCTAAGAAGGTTCTTTGTGTGTTATTTTCCTCAACAGCAAGGATTTTAGTGTTGTCGAAATCGAACGAGTGTAACTCATCTAATGCGTGCTTTGATAGAGCGGTGCATTTGTTATTGTTGATTACCGAATATCGATGTTCATATAATCTTTTGTGCAAGTATTGTTTTGAGTTACCAATGTAAGTTCCATTGCAATCTTTGCAATCAATTTTGTAAATTGTATGTGTTTTGTTTCTAAATTCGGTGTTAGGTTTGAGTTTGGTGAAAAAATTTTTTGTAAAATTATTAGGTTTGTGCCCTACTTTGATATCATAGTTTCTTAGGCAGTTATCGATTTTTTGCGAAAGAATTGGAATATATTCAATTCCGATATAGTTCGTGTTATTTGAATCCCTGTTATTATTAATATATGTGTTATTGTAAATTTGATGAATGCGTTTTTTTATAATAGGTTCGAAATAGTATTTTGGATAATTATTTTTTATTAACACCCTTTTAATTTTTTCTAAATTATTCTTTCGGAAATCTGGGTGGGAAAGTTTGATAGCTCTGTCAACAAGGCAGTTGATTACACTCTTCTTGTATTTTTCTGGTACACATGATTCGAAATTTAGGTATTTTTCTGACCAAACATTTTTGTTATACCAGTTGGTTTTAATTTTACCGTTTTTATCATGTAGAATTGTTAGGTCGAGAAAATTAATTGATTTTTTATCTTCAATTTCTACAGTGAATTGCAATCTGTCACTAAATGAGTTAAACATTGTCAAAATTTCATCCACTTTATTTTTGGGGATTGCGGTTAAACAATCGTCAATATATCTTTTGAAAAATGTAGGTTTAAATTGTAATTTGTTTAATATGTTTTGTTCAAGTTCTTCCATGACAAGATTTGCAATCGTAGTAGAAATTGGGGAGCCCATTGGAGTTCCGAAAATTTGAGAATAAAATTGTTGATTATAACAGAAATATGCTGATTTTAGACAAAACTTTGTGGCCTTTATAAATTCTGATTTTGGTAAAGTTGTAAATGGTTTCAATTCTTCCCATCTTTTTTCCAAAATTTCTAGAGCAAGATTTATGGGAACGTTTGTAAACAAAGAGATGACGTCGAGTGAAATGAGGACGAAGTTTTTAGGAATGGTTTGTTTAGTAATAAATTCATGAAAATCCCATGAGTCTTTTATAAAATGTTGTGATTTATTGATAATATTTGAAATGGGATGCGAAAGGTATTTAGATAAATTGTATGTTGGGGATTGAGTGGTGTTAACTATTGGTCTGAGAGGAATATTTTGTTTGTGAAGTTTTGGTAGACCATATATATATGGTGACTTACCATTGTGGCAAATGAGTTGGTTTTTGGTAGTTTTATCGATATATTTTTTATCAAGCCATTCATTGATCATTTTGTTTAATGTGAGTTGGGTATTGAGGGTAGGGTCATGTTTTTCGTTTTTGTAAGTTTCATGGTCCATTAACATTTCATTCATTTTATTGTTATAGTCATTTTTGTTCATTAAAACTGTTTTCTTACATTTATCTGCATTTAAAACCGAAATATTCGGGTTATTTTTCATGAATGTATTGGTAGATTTGATGTGATGATTGAACTGTGATCTATTTATTTTATGGTTGCGGTTTTGTCTATTTTTGAAATTAGTTAAAATATTACAGACTTCATTTCTAATTTGATTTTTTATTGTATGGTCTAAGTTGATAACAGCTGTTTCTACTTTTGTAATAATATTTTTGAAATTTATCTGTTTTTTGTTGATAGAAAACGTAGGGCCTAAACTGAGAAACATTTTAACATCATCAGGGATTGAGAAATTAGTGAGGTTGACAATCCAATTAGGACAATTATTGAATTTTTTAGTTGTATTATTTTTTTGCAACAATAAATTAATCTTTCTGCGATGTCGATCCTTAATTTCTTGGAATAGTTGGTTGTATTTAATTGATTCATTATTAAAAAAACTCGGTTTTGAAATTATTATCATGATTGTCAATTTTTCTTTTGATGCTGTAAATTTCATTCTGGATTTTGTTAATTTGTGTAAAGGTGTTAATGATGCAGAGATTTAGATATTGTGTATAATATACTTTGAGAAATGCTTCATACCTTTTTCTGTATTTGTCAATGAAAATATTTGTCTTTGACTTGATCCTTAATAATGATAAATTTTGGTGTCAATTTCAGATTTCTGCATCGGATTAAGAAAATCTTCTTGTTTTTCTCCTTAGCCAGGTTAGCCTGAAGTTTGGAAAATTTCTTGAATATTGGATCCATGTTGTTATTTTGTTTGTTGGTGTCACTCACAGTTAAACCAGTGAATTGTACTAACGTTGAATGCTTCATACTATAGTCAATCCATATATGAAATTTCACTTAAATTTATACCTGAGTAACAATTGTTTTTAATGTTTGATGTATTTGTGAAATCATTTGTTTTTGTTTTTTAGATAATAAATTTTGATTTGAAAATGGCTAATCGCCGAAACGCGTAAAAATGTTTCTCATTATTGAAACCTAGAGAAAAACTCTCTTCAACATCATAAGTGACCTACCCCCAAGAATTATTAATTCATAAAACATAACAGGTCAGGAAATAATCCACTTAATTAGTAAGGTCTGGGATAATAACCTTAATTACAACACTTCAATCACCAACAAACAAAATAACAACATGGATCCAATATTCAAGAAATTTTCCAAACTTCAGGCTAACCTGGCTAAGGAGAAAAACAAGAAGATTTTCTTAATCCGATGCAGAAATCTGAATTTGACACCAAAATTTATCATTATTAAGGATCAAGTCAAAGACAAATATTTTCATTGACAAATACAGAAAAAGGTATGAAGCATTTCTCAAAGTATATTATACACAATATCTAAATCTCTGCATCATTAACACCTTTACACAAATTAATAAAATCCAGAATGAAATTTACAGCATCAAAAGAAAAATTGACAATCATGATAATAATTTCAAAACCGAGTTTTTTTAATAATGAATCAATTAAATACAACCAACTATTCCAAGAAATTAAGGATCGACATCGCAGAAAGATTAATTTATTGTTGCAAAAAATAATACAACTAAAAAATTCAATAATTGTCCTAATTGGATTGTCAACCTCACTAATTTCTCAATCCCTGATAATGTTAAAATGTTTCTCAGTTTAGGCCCTACGTTTTCTATCAACAAAAAACAGATAAATTTCAAAAATATTATTACAAAAGTAGAAACAGCTGTTATCAACTTAGACCATACAATAAAAAATCAAATTAGAAATGAAGTCTGTAATATTTTAACTAATTTCAAAAATAGACAAAACCGCAACCATAAAATAAATAGATCACAGTTCAATCATCACATCAAATCTACCAATACATTCATGAAAAATAACCCGAATATTTCGGTTTTAAATGCAGATAAATGTAAGAAAACAGTTTTAATGAACAAAAATGACTATAACAATAAAATGAATGAAATGTTAATGGACCATGAAACTTACAAAAACGAAAAACATGACCCTACCCTCAATACCCAACTCACATTAAACAAAATGATCAATGAATGGCTTGATAAAAAATATATCGATAAAACTACCAAAAACCAACTCATTTGCCACAATGGTAAGTCACCATATATATATGGTCTACCAAAACTTCACAAACAAAATATTCCTCTCAGACCAATAGTTAACACCACTCAATCCCCAACATACAATTTATCTAAATACCTTTCGCATCCCATTTCAAATATTATCAATAAATCACAACATTTTATTAAAGACTCATGGGATTTTCATGAATTTATTACTAAACAAACCATTCCTAAAAACTTCGTCCTCATTTCACTCGACGTCATCTCTTTGTTTACAAACGTTCCCATAAATCTTGCTCTAGAAATTTTGGAAAAAAGATGGGAAGAATTGAAACCATTTACAACTTTACCAAAATCAGAATTTATAAAGGCCACGAAGTTTTGTCTAAAATCAGCATATTTCTGTTATAATCAACAATTTTATTCTCAAATTTTCGGAACTCCAATGGGCTCCCCAATTTCTACTACGATTGCAAATCTTGTCATGGAAGAACTTGAACAAAACATATTAAACAAATTACAATTTAAACCTGCATTTTTCAAAAGATATATTGACGATTGTTTAACCGCAATCCCCAAAAATAAAGTGGATGAAATTTTGACAATGTTTAACTCATTTAGTGACAGATTGCAATTCACTGTAGAAATTGAAGATAAAAAAATCAATTAATTTTCTCGACCTAACAATTCTACATGATAAAAACGGTAAAATTAAAACCAACTGGTATAACAAAAATGTTTGGTCAGAAAAATACCTAAATTTCGAATCATGTGTACCAGAAAAATACAAGGAGAGTGTAATCAACTGCCTTGTTGACAGAGCTATCAAACTTTCCCACCCAGATTTCCGAAAGAATAATTGAGTAAAAATTAAAAGGGTGTTAATAAAAAATAATTATCCAAAATACTATTTCGAACCTATTATAAAAAAAACGCATTCATCAAATTTACAATAACACATATATTAATAATAACAGGGATTCAAATAACACAAACTATATCGGAATTGAATATATTCCAATTCTTTCGCAAAAAATCGATAACTGCCTAAGAAACTATGATATCAAAGTAGGGCACAAACCTAATAATTTTACAAAAAATTTTTTCACCAAACTCAAACCTAACACCGAATTTAGAAACAAAACACATACAATTTACAAAATTGATTGCAAAGATTGCAATGGAACTTACATTGGTAACTCAAAACAATACTTGCACAAAAGATTATATGAACATCGATATTCGGTAATCAACAATAAAAAATGCACCGCTCTATCAAAGCACGCATTAGATGAGTTACACTCGTTCGATTTCGACAACACTAAAATCCTTGCTGTTGAGGAAAATAACACACAAAGAACCTTCTTAGAAATGCTGGAAATAAATTTAGACAAAAATTCAATTAACTCGAGAACACAATTAGATAGCTTTATTCACACTTATCAAAATCTTTTTCAATAATAAAATTGCAATTTTACTTCCACTTTCATTAATTTTTGTTTATTTTATTTTATATATTTTTTATGTATATATTTTTTTTTCAACCATTGTTCGGAAATTGATTTTCATTTTGGAAATAGAATAGATAATGTTTGCGGAGATTATGAGATTGTTTATTATTTTTGTTAGAGGACTTTGACTGAAATGTCAGATGCTTCATGCCCTTCATCATGTAAACAAAAATATTGTATAAAAACTGTCTATCCATATGCGATCTTCGTGCATACTCTGCCACTCACAGTTAAACCAGTGAATTGTACTTATAACGTTGAATGCTTCATACTATAGTCAATCCATATATGAATTTTCACTTAAGTTTATACGTAAGTAACAATTGTTTTGAATGTTTGATGTATTTGTGAAATCATTTGTTTTTGTTTTTTAGATAATAAATTTTGATTTGAAAATGGCTAATCGCCGAAACGCGTAAAAAAGTTTCTCATTATTGAAACCTAGAGAAAAACTCTCTTCAACATCATAAGTGACCTACCCCCAAGAATTATAAATTAATATATATATATATATATATATATATATATATATATATATATATATATATATATATATATATATATATATATATATATATATATATACAGGGTCACTCACGGTGGATGGTAGGTTAGACGTTTACGGAGAACGGGACATGAGATTATTCTGGAAATTTGGTTTCATGGATAATTGATTTTGCTCTATCGTTCTAAAATAATAGTGGCGCTGCGGCGTTGCCGCTTATACTAAAAAGTAGCAGCAACTGTGAAATTTCAAATGAGACACCCTATATATTATTCCATTTTTTGCTTCTCTACCATTTTCCAATTGTTTTTGTATGATACTTCCTAATACCTATTTCTAGAGGTTTTCGAGAAATTAAATGATTTCCTTATTTTTTTGTGCAAAACAAAGCTTCAATTAAATGTTCAGTACTAAGGTATTCAGATTCGTATGACGCTGAAATTTTAAGTGTGGTTTACCAAGTTCCGACGTATTAGGAATATTGCAAGGACTTTGTTCTCCATTATACAGGGTCCTCCAAAATTTGCGGTTTTAACGATAAATACAAAAATAGCAAAAAGTGCATTTTTTCAAATATAATACCCTGTATATTATAGAATATCTCGCAAGAAAATTGAAATCTCTTTCAAATGCTATATCATGTTACTATACCTAAAAAACCAGGTTTCCGAAATAAAAGCAAGTTTCTATAAAAATAAGAGTATTTAGTCATATTTTGTATTAGGTAGCTATGAAATGTCAAGAAAAATGTCATTATGCAAATTTTACAATTAGTCCATAAACAATAAAACGTTCGCGCGTTCATTAAGGAAAATTTGATTTGAAAACAATCAAAATGGAAGGCAATAACTATTCTCATGAAGTTTTGATGAAGTTATTTATAAAAAAGACATATTTAAAATTTGAAAACACTTCCGATACAAAGTAAAACACCAATGAACTTATACAGTGAAAATTCGAAGTCAAAGCTCAATCCGTTCTACAGTTATAACTCGTGAAAATATGGTAATGTAAGCGATTTGTGGCGTAGTCAGATTTTTATAACAAAACGTTTCCACCACATATCGCTTCATATTTTCAGGAGTGCTAGCTTTTTTTGAATATTTGGTCAGGTGCTCTGATTCTTGTTATTTTTGACGTATGACTAATTTACATATTTCATCCGAAGTCGTAGAAATATTCATCAAACAGGTTGTGGCCAAAATTATCGATGCTAAGGTCAATGTAACACTTAAAGGAAAAAACTGATATTTAAATGTCCGATAGTGTATTTTTCACTTGTATATTATTTGTTGATTTTACCATAGATACGGTTGCTATAAATACACCCTTTATGCCCTAGGGCGTTATGAGCGGGCATTATGGATCATAACGCCCGCTCATTGTACGAGTACAACTGAAGCAACTTCCATTGATCAAATACTTCATAATCCTTGTCGTATACGACTCTAGATTTCTCTGGCAATGAATTATTCGCAGCTTTGGCTGCATTTTCTATGATATTCTTGGGTAAATTCATTTTCATTTCCATTATTTCTATAAGACTACACAAAGAAAGCAGCAATGGCAGTCACTAAATATGATGACAAAAATATTCACAAACGTCAAAATATCAACAAATGACATGCCTACTATGAGAGGGAAAATGGAAAGTATAGGAGCAATGAACCGATTTTAAAATCGATTTTTCATTATAATAAAATAATTTTTTCGTGAAAATAAAATCTTGTATGCACCACGTGCGTTACTAGACCCTAACGCCCATCGGGCAACATTCATCCCTCGGGCCAAAGGCTATCAGGCCGAATGTTCCGCACTTGGTACATAAATAACTATTATGGTGATATGTGACGTTTCATATTTACCTAGGGAAATAATATGGCATTTTATATCTCCCTTGGGAAATATTAGTGTGTTATTATGGTGACTTAAGGCGATAGGTATTGCTCAATATTGTTTCAATCAGAAAAACAAATTATCAAACAACTTTCTAAGGGATCTGGTTATAATGTATTTCGTGACGAGAATTCTACATTCCCAAACCAAAGGTGAATTATAGAGAACGTCAAGTACTTTGAAATCACATACGCCACAAATGCAGAGTAGACATTTCATGTCAGGAAGTTTTGTATTATCACGACGAGATTCTGCATTTTCGATGTAAGCTCTGAATTGTTAGTTACCAATATCTTTGGTGGATGGTGCTCTGGGTTGTTATCCAGATAGTAGTCCCACCGCGATATGTATTAGGTAACAATTAGAAATTTGTTAATTCACTCAAATAAGCTGCACTGATGAGATTTAATAAGATTGAAACAGATGTTTGCAAATTTTTAGTCGGGGTAACTTGATGTTTTCTATAATTTATCTTTGGATTGCAAATGTAGATTTTGTGTCGCGGAATATATACAACCAGCTTCCTTAACAGTTGTTTGATTATTTTTTGAATTATTGAAGAATTTTTCTTGTTCACTTCATGTAATATTCAATTGACCTTGGTCAAATAGGCATGACGACATTATCAAAAAATTGTCGATTTAATGATTTTAGGGGAAAATTCATATTAAAAAAATATAAAATAATGCTTTAGTTTCATTTAAAAAATTCAGACCATTGAGATTTTCAATAAAATAAAACATTAAAATACTGCAATCGGCCATTCTGACTGAAACACCAATCACAGCGCATGACGTCACGCTTAGGTAAACTTCGCTGTCAATACTCTCATTCCCTGTGTTTTGTTGTTGTGAATACTACTGATTACGCATTTGGATTGATTTTTTCTTATTTTATGTGTGATTTATCGACTCCAATCTACTATAACAATGGAAGCAAGCTTTGTTAAAGCAAATAGCTCAAATTTGCCCAGGATTGATGTATTAATGTTGGGCGATTTCCTCCCAACAAATGAAGAATTTTGCTCGTCAGATTTTAGAAACGTGAGAATTTCCTTGTATGTAAATTGTATTTATCTTTACCCTAGATACATCCAATTTAGATATAATCAAACCCGTTTTGAACTCATGCGAGTTTATTTTACTTTCATAGGTTATTTTTACAATAAACTTGTCATTTTTTATTTTTGAGGTTAGCTTCCTCACAGCTTGTAAGTTGCTATTTTAGACTTAATAACATGTTAAGACCCGATAAAAAAACTACATTTCTGTAACTAATAAGCACCTACTAGTACTAGTAGGATTTTTCCTCATAGAAAACACCTAAAATCTGATAAATCACCAAGTCAATGTGTATGTATTTGTTCTAATTAATTTCAATTATTTTAGGTCTTCAAAACTATCATATGAGGATGATGCATCAGTTGTGTGCAACTGTAACGGGAATAAAACATTTGTACAGTTAAGTGCAAGGTTTGCCCAGAGCAAATATATATATATATATATATATATATATATATATATATATATATATATATATATATATATATATATATATATATATATATATATATATATATATATATATATATATATATATATATATATATATATATATATATATATATATATATCGTTCGGGTTTCGACGTGCGAGCTTTAATCACTTATTGCTTATTATTTTCTTGTTTGGAACATGAACAAATAATTTGTTGGGTGTTCTTATTGATGTGTTTTTACACTGCGGTACTGCACACCACTCATAATTTTTGGAATTCATTTTTATCACACGTATTAATTTGATGTTTTGTTTACTTTCTTCGCTAAGCATAGACACAATGATATGTTCACCTAAGCGTGACGTTAGACCGACGCCATGACACATGCGAGCTGTTTTCGCGCGCGCTATTGAAATGATATTGGAAGAATGGCTTTAAACTTCGTTAACTTAAGTTTATTATCGAAATGAAGGTTTTTTCGTGAATAGTAAATGTGTACCCACATTAAGGAAGAGTATTTCAAAATCTTTCGTCACGCCTATTATATATATTTATGATTTGATTTTTTTTAAAGAACCTTTGTGGCCAAGTTCCAAGTCTATAGGTTGTGTCTTGAGAAAATTCATTTTTATGAAAAGTACCCTCGAAAGTAGGGTTTCGGACCATAGGGCCAACCCAAATGACCTTTCGCCAAGCGCATCAATTTTCGTCTATCTTGAGGCCATGCCCGATCTAGCGACAGAAAATTCATGATAAGGTGTTATTGTCCTGGTGCATTTTGTCCAAGACAGGGAAAAAAAACGGGCATCCATATAAATGGGGACCCTTTGGAAGATTATTCTGTTGCAAGGAAGATTCAATACCAAGTGTGGCAGATCATTAAAAAAAAATTTCTTGTCGCGAAATACATATAACCAGCTCCCTTGGAAAGTTATTTAATAATTTTTTAAATTATTGAAGAAATTTCCTTGTTCACTTTATTTATGTAAAATGACTATGGTCAACTTGTATATTTTTCATGACTTGATTTATGTAAATTAAAATACCAATAATTCAGTATTTATTTCAATCTGATGAAGCCAACGTATGGTAAAACACGTCATAGATTCAATTATAGTAATCGTCAAAATCAAACATGTGTTTCTCTAATAATAAATATGTATTCATCAATCAAACTCCATAATATAGGTTATCCAATTAGATCAGCAGTTTCATATATATATCGGCGCTTATTACATAATGTATTCATCAATCAAACTCCATAACCTATTTGGTTAACCAATTAGATCAGCAGTTTCATATATATCGGCGCTTATTACATAAAATATTCTATAGAACATTTTTATGAATTGGTCGAGAAAATATCGTGTTATCATCCAACGCTCAACTATATTCCCTTGATATTGTAAATCCTTTCCTAGAATTCGTGTCTTAGATGCAGTCACATTATAATAAAATTATCTTGTAACTAGAAACATTTTTGGACTAGTTATTTCATTTTTAATGGAGTGAATACATCAATAGTGGCTGTCTTCTTACCGGCTATCCATGGAGTCCTCTGTTATCAGAAATATTCATAGATAATTTAGAAAAAGCAATTCATAGCCATCAAATTATTAAGAATTCAATTTATAAGTACATGTACCATGTACGTTATTGATATTATTGCATGTTTCAAAGAAAAAAAAAAAATATATATATATATATATTTTTTTATATATATATATATATATATATATATATACTTTTTTTTCTTTGAAACATGCAATAATATCAATAACGTAGGGGGTGTAGAGCTAGTTCGCCTCCTCGTGGTGCACCCTGGATAACGCTAAATGAACTAGCACATACTGGCAGTCAGACAGTCCTAGGATCTCCTGACAGCAAGACACACACACTCTCAATCTCACGAAAATAGATATGAGAACACATAAGTCAAATGGTTCTTCTCAGAACCCGATGACCAGAAAGCTCGGACCTTCTGTCCGAGTATGCCAGATAAATATAGAGAACATAAGCTATGCCAAAAGCCAATACTTATCTAAAATCCTAAAGAATGACAACGTTGACCTGGTTGCCATACAGGAAACACACTGTGAAAGTGCAGAACAACTTCAAAAGAGGGGAAAAATCCCGTAAGCACAAATAAAGTAGCCTCACACATAGTAGCAACATCCAGAGCACCGAAGGACAAAGCACATACGATACAGATAATAAGAGAACTTAGAGCCCGTAAAATCGAAGCCACGGAAACGGAACACTCTCGCCCTTTCTCCACCGAGGAAGTTTCAAAGGCCTTGGACGATGTCACGGCGGGAAAGGCCCCAGGATTCGACAACATCCACCCCAAGTTCCTAATCAATTGTGGCAAGTACACCAAATGCTGGTTGGCCAAGTTCTTCACGGATATTATGCAATCTGGCAACGTCCCACCAAAATTCAAACGCTCCAAGATAATAGCCTTACTGAAACCAGGTAAGCCTGCCGACAGCCCAAAAAACTACAGGCCAATCGCTCTACTGTCCGTATCCTAACTACTGGTGAGACTTGTCCACAATAGAATCAGCTCAGAGATCCTGGAGACAATACCAGCTGAGCAGGCGGGCTTTCGGCCAAATCGATTCTGTGCAGACCAGGTCCTGGCACTCACCACCTATATAGAAGCGGGATTCCAGCGAAAACTCAAAACCTCAGCTGCATTCATTGATCTCTCAGCAGCCTATGACACCGTATGGAAGGAGGGAATGCTCTGCAAGCTTCTCAGAAAAATTCCCTGCAAACGAATAACCCAACTGATATCGAACATGCTTGGTGATCGGACGTTTCAGGTTGTAATGGGCACCGACATCAGCTCACCGAAGAAACTTAACAACGGCCTGCCACAGGAATCAGTGCTCACTCCGCTCTTCTTCAGTTTATACATAGCGGATATGCCGGAAACAAGGTCAAATAAGTTCGGTTACGCCGACGACTGGGTGCTTGCAACAAGATGTAACTCAATAAAACTATCTGAGGAAATCCTAACAGCAGACCTGGAGACAATGGATAAATACTTCTGCAAGTGGAGACTTCAACCGAATGCCTCCAAAACAGAGTTTAGCTGCGTCCACCTCAACAACAAACTAGCCAGAGACGAGCTTAACATACGATTAGATGGGACCAAACTAACCCACAACAAAACACCGAAATACCTGGGTGTGACTCTGGACCGAACACTATCATTTAAAGAACACCTAACTATAACCGCCGAGAAGCTGAAAACCATTAATAACATAATCCAGAAGCTATGTGGTACCACTTGGGGAGCATCGGCCTCCACACTACGCTGCTCCGCTCTGGGACTTGTCTTGTCGACAGCTGAATATTGTGCCCCGGTTTGGCTTAACAGTCCGCACGTAAAGAAGGTGGACGCCCAACTGAGTAATACCATGAGGATGATCGCTGGCGTCATTAAGCCGACCCCCACGCAGTGGCTCCCAGTATTAAGCCATATCCAACCCCCAAAGCTGCGACGTATAAGTGCCCTTACACGAGAGTACAAAAAGATCATGGAAAATAGAAATCTGCCAATACATCAAGACATTGAGGACGCTAACCACAATCGTCTCCGCTCCAGAAATCCACCGACTAAAACGGCAAGTGCAGCAATACATGAGGAGTTCAACCTGACCAATGCATGAACTCAAGAATGGACCACTCAACAAGGCAATACAATGCCCTGCATTACCCAAAAGCCCCCAGGGTTTGATCTACCACGCAGAACCTGGTCCACACTTAATAGAATTAGAACGCAACATGGCAGATGCGCATACCTCCTGCACAAATGGGGCAAACAACCATCACCATACTGCGACTGCGGAGAATATCAGACGATTAAACACATCATGGAAGAATGTCCCACAAGATCCTACAACGGTAGACCAGAAGACTTCCTGCTGGCATCCGCCGGGTCGATAGATTATATTAACGGACTTGATATTTGTTTGTGAAATCCTAAATTTTGTTTTATTAACTTATATGTGTAAATTAGTTTTTTTGAGTTTACTGTGTCTGAATTGCCATACGATAAATATATATATATATATATATATATATATATATATATATATATATATATATATATATATATATATATATATATATATATATATATATATTCGAATTGGCTTTTACTTGGTGAAAGTTCATATTCATAACTTTATAAAGAAATAAAAAACTAACTTTTCACAGGTTGAAATAAAAATCTATTAGGTAAACGCGTTTCGTCGTAACATTGACTTCATCTCGTACTAAATTATGGTGTTACAAAACAATCTATTTATACGAAAAATTGAACATAACAGAGGAGTTCCTAGAGAAACCAAATAACAATAAGCAATTCATTCAGAGTTAATGGTAGGTACATTAAGGATAGGAGAAGGGTTTACTTCAATCTGGTCGTTAACTAGGTTTCCGGAATTTTTATATTTATTGATGTACCTATAGGGATTCCCAACAGTTAGTTTTGCGGAGACTATTTTCTAACTGTAATACTTTATAATTGTGATTAAAAGTATGGTTTTCTTCAATAAGATGGCACGGATAATTAGAGTCAGTTTTCTGCTTAATATAGCTACGTTGGTGTTCGTGTATTCGAGTTTTGAAATTTCTAATTGTACGTCCTATATAGAATGTTTCACAATCGTTACAGTTGAGTCTATAAACACCAGTACGTTCATCTCTATGAATTTTTGATTTGTTGTTCTTAATCAATTTACCAATGCTATTGTTGGTTTTATAATAACCTTTGAAATTTTGTTTATGAAGAAACAATTTCAGGTTGTCCGAACGTTTGCCAAAGTATGTTAAACTGTTGAATACTGTACTTTTCTCGGAAAAAAATCCGGACACCCTACTGCGTAGCACTAGGAATGATAAAACCCCTCGGCGCATGTGCATGTCAATATTTTTTGAATGTATTATATAAATTAAATAACAATGAGAGTCGTTTCTACGACTGAAATGAGGAGAATTGCAATAAATGTATTAATAAGTCGAAATTACGAATAAAATCCGTGAAAATTCAGCAAAAAAATTCATTGATTGACTGTCGAATTTGAATATCCTATCCCGGCTCATTTTGCTGCAAATTATGAATCAAATTGATAAGATGGGAAGCAGACACAGACGCAGAATAAAACTGAAGCTATCAACGTCGCTTGGTTACCGTGGCACACAGAGCACTTTGACGCTTATTTTGTAGGACTTCGTACATATCGACCTTGGCGCATGCGCATGTCGTAATGCCTATCTAAAAAAACGCTATAATTTTTTATTCTTCGTTGGGAAAAATTGAGAACAAAACTTCTCTTATGAAATCATATGTATTTTATCGATACCGTTGGAGTTTTTGAAATCGGACCAGATCCCAACATTTTTTCTTGAAACTTTAGCTTCGCCTCGGGGTAAAAACGCTATATTTTTTTATTCTTCGTTGGGAAAAATTGGGAATTAAAATTCCCTAATGAAATCATATGTGTTTTATCGATATCCGTTGGAATTTTTAAAATCGGACCAGATCCCAACTTTTTGTCGTGAGACTATAACCCCTTTAGCTTCGCCTCGGGGTATTAAGTGGGTAAACTTCTGAAATTGTCATTTTTTATTTTTCTTCTGAATGAGACACTGTCAATTATATTAGGTGAATAACCATTATTTACTGCTATTTGTTTAATTATATGTAATTCCGTTCGAAAATTAGCATCGGACAACGGAATGTTGAAAAGCCTATGAATCATACTATGATAAGCGACTAATTTATTTAAAATTGGGTGTAGTGATGTGTTATGAATTGTAATAGCTATATGAGAAGGTTTATGAAAAATTGAAAATTCGTGTTTGCTGCTTTTTCTGGTAATAGTTAAATCTTAGTACTTCAGTTTGGCACAGACTTGCAAATTAAGTGTATAGACGATGGAGTTAGTCTATATTTTGTGTATTTTTGGTATCTTACTGGAGGACAGGTCGTGGTGTATTTTTTCAATACGCTACGTAGTCTTCGACCATTTCGTATTGTTCAGCATAGGATATATTGATTTGGTTATTGAAATCTGATACTGAGTATCTTATAAGTACTTGAAGTAGAGTGTATCACTTCAATCATTCACAACGGCCATATTGAAGTTTTTTAAACGCCGCTCTTGAAAAGTCGGCCGCAGCCGCATTCCCCCCAAAGATAGGAAAATTAGGTTTTTTATTAATATTGTAAATGTTAGAGAATTAATTAAGTGAAGCCAGGGTTGAAGAAGGTTGCAAAACCGTATAACTTCCCAAAATAAATTATTTAGCTAGATAACAAAAATGTACCCCATCCCCCCAGAAATCTTGAATAAACGTATTTTGATTGATTGAGGTAGAATGAAAATAATTCAATTATTAGGAATTATACGAATTATTTCTGCTTATTAAGTAATTGCCTTGGATATATATTAAATTAAATATATATATATATATATATATATATATATATATATATATATATATATATAGATATATATATATATAGAGCACAAGAACTTTGCCAAACCAATTATGATATATATGCTCGAGGGAGGGAGAAATGGGAAAGTAAAACATCTGCAAACTACCCCGATATGGTGAGCTCGTCCAGTGCGCCTAAAAAAACTTCAATTTCAGCTTCTCCGCAAGATCTGGACAGCATTACATCGCATTAAAACCAACTGTAAAAGATGCGCCGACTCCTTGCACATATGGTGAAAAACTCTTTTCGCTGCTTGCTTGCGGTAGTGAGAGAAACATCGTGCAAGAATGTCTATTAAGGATACATAGGGGCAACTCACAAGACATCCTAATGGCAACGCCAAAGACAATCGAATACATAGCTGAACTAGACATAAGCTTTACAATTATCGTCCGCAATTTTCTTGAATCCTAGGTTTTAATGTGTACCATATGCTAAATAATTATATATATATATATATATATATATATCTATATATATATATATATATATATATATTTATTTATATAAATATATATATAAATATATATATATATATATATATATATATATATATATATATTATATATGTATATATATTTATATATAAATTAGATTAAAATGTGATATTATAGTGTATGTTTTCATTGCAGGTTTTCACATGGCACCACGATTGAGCAAAAAATTTCCTGAATCCTGCTTGTTGATCTTTGTCGGAGTAGTAATTGGAGTCATTCTTGTCCATGTTACAGATAGCGTCCACCTAACTGATACTTCTCATGTGTCACCTCTAACACCAGATACTTTTTTTTTCTACATGCTTCCACCGATCATTCTGGACGCAGGTTACTTCATGCCTAATAGATTGTTTTTTGATCATCTTGGAACTATTCTGTTGTTTGCTGTTATTGGAACAATTTTCAATACATTGACGATAGGTAGGTATGTTATTTCAGTAGTTTCAAATTATGACTATATGATTTAATCTAAGCTTAAACTTCTAACTTCAAAGTACTTGTAGTTGGTCGATAATTTGAGAATTACCATTATTGAACATGAAGCTATTTTATCTTCAATTGGCTCATAATTTATCGCAATAATTTTGAAGATAATTGAGAAAGTGATCGAAGAAAATACACATATTCAAATATTCAGATTTTAAGGTTTTTCAATTCAATTATGATATTAATGTAGGAAGCTGAATACACTTGGGTAATAGAATGTGAATAATAGAGGAATTTTTGTATAAAATGTAAAAATACATACACTTTTATTTAAAAACTCCCTATTATTCACATTCAATTATGATATTGTTATCTGATATAAACATGTTATGCTATCCACATACTACACAAACCGTTTGATATATTTTGGCTAGAACTTTCTAATGATGGTGAATCTCCCTTGGAACAGGATAACCCTTCAAAAAAGCAATTCATATGTGTACTCGTTTTCTTCCCTGTCTTGGACGAAATGCACCAGGACAATAACACCTTATTATGAATTTTCTGTGGCTAGATCGGGCATGTACTCTAGAGAGACGAAAAATGATACGCTTGGCGTAAGGTCATTTGGGTTGGCCCTATGATCCGAATCCCTACTTTTGAGGGAACTTTTCAGGAAAATGAATTTTTTCATAATACAACCCAGATACTTGGTACTTGGTCACATAGGTTCCGTATAAAAAATCAAAACATGAACAAAATATATAATTTGACAACGGTAAATTTAATATATAACATAAAGTGAACAAAGAAATTTTTCAATCATTCAAACAAATTATCGAACAACTTTGCAAGGGAGCTGGTTTTATTTACTCCCCAACGCGAAATCTACATTCACAATCCAATTGTGAATTATCGAACGCGTCAGCTCCCTTAGAAAGTTGGTTGATAATTTTTTAATTATTGAAGAATTTTCCTTGTTCACTTTACGTTCTTTATTATTACCCTACAATTCCGCCAATCGAAATGATCAAAAGGACAGCTGAAAATTGGTAATTTTGGTCGAACTTCTCCCATATAAGTATAAACCTCTTTTTGAGAGAGCAAGAGAGATTAATTTTGAGAAAAATGGTCACTTCAAGTGACCATTTTTCAAGGTGTGTAGTGAAACTTGGACACTAGCTTCATGAGTATCTATGAAGTCGGGATTGAATGTCAAAAATGATCATGTCCTGTTGTTATCCGAATTATAAGTAATTAGAGCACTTCAAGTTCTACAAAAAAAAAGTGTTAGCAGCAGACTTCCATCACTCCTGACATATTTTCCCCTTATTTTTGTTTTCTTTCATATACAACATCAACTCCCTAAGTCAATTTGGAGGAGCTGTGAATTTGAACAAAACTTGAGATCCTCTCGCAACATTAGATTGACGGCGGTTAATAAAAATAGTTGAAATAACCAAAATGCACTTAACTAACACCAACTCAATCCACGTACGAAACTGCAACCTTTAACTTCAACCTGGAGGAGCTGTGGAGATAAACGAAACCTCATAAATCACTTTCCTTACATTAACTCCATCCAAGTATAAACTTTTAATCATTTAGGCCAATTTGAACTGGGTTTAGGGGTGCAAAAATCCTTGAAACAACAGATTTCAACTCTATGTTGGCTCCAAAGAGACATGCAAGGTTGAATTTCAGTTATTTATAATGAATTTCCACATTTTTTGCCACCTAATTCCGCTGATAAACCTACTCGACACTTGTTCAAAGTTAAAGATACTAAAATTTCGATTGAATTCAATCGAATTTTCAAATTTTACTTCAAAACCAAATTGCAGCTCATTTGGTCTGAAATATATCGCTGGAGATACCAATATGTACCAGGAAAAAAATATATATGTGAAATTATAATTATATATATATATATATATATATATATATATATATATATATATATATATATATATATATATATATATATATATATATATATATCAGACATCTAAAAAATCTTGAAAATCGAGGATTTACTATCGCACTCTACTGTTGATTTTCTATCAATTACAATAGTCATTATTTTCGGGGAGAGTACATATAAAAAGCAACTAAGAAGACAAAAAAAAATCCTCATCAGCATCTGACTTATGCATTTATTTTCTGTTGAACATGTTATTTTCGTACTCAAAGTCTCAGAAATCAGATACGCCGGAACTGGGAACTAACCTTCACAAATTTGCAGTTTATACAGGGTGTCCCAAAATTGCTAAGACACAGAGCTACCACGTATGGATGAGTACCCAATTCATTTATATACCAAAATGTGAGAAGTTTACATAAAAAATACAAATTTTTATTAGCTGTACAGAATTTAATGAAAAATATTGAATTAAATATGACTGATGTGCATTTTAAAGGATTATGGTTATCAAAGAAACCTAAAAGAAACTGTAGAAGGGGTAAAACCAACCTCATCCCCTGGTTTTTTCTCAGAACTTTCTTATAGTTGGTAATACGCTTCTCAAATTTTTTGTAAAAAAAGACTGATTAATTATATTCATTTCGTTACTCTTGTAAAAATTTCGCATTTTGCATAGTTTTGAAGGAAAAAAATATTTTCTTAAATCCTGCTAACAGATATTCCTAGTAGGTACAAATTTAATAAAATTGTGATACAAAATTTAGTTGGCAGTGAAAACAAAGTCAAAACGCTTTTTTATAATAAATGTTTTATATGACAGCCAGTTTTATCAATAAAAAGGTCAATTCGACATAAAAAAAATAGAAATGCACCCTCCCCAAATTTATTTTTATGTAAACTTTCAACTCTTCTCACGGGAAAACGGTACGTTTTGGATATAAATAAATTGGTTCCAATCGACTTATTTTGACCTCTACTACACGTGGTAGCTCTGTATCCCATCAAATTTGGGACACCCTGTATAATTGTTTGCTAATTACTTCGTCAACTAATTTCTCATTATTTCTAGAACTTGTTTCATTGTCTTAATTTTGGTAGCTAAATCATTATCCATTCTGTCCCAACTTGAATAGATGTACATACCTATTAAATTATTCAAATAAAATTTCTAACAGTTCTTCTGGCTATTTAACTTCTTGATTCAATTTTTTTTCGAATAGAGAGAACAGAACGTTACTGGAAAGTGAAATTTCTTATGTGACAAACTTAAGAAATCGAGTTACTTTAAATTTGAATGTTGAAGTTTATTTCTAACGTGGAAATATGTGAGTATAGAATGGTCACTTACTGTCATATGTATTTATTAGGCCATAAACGTTAATAATAGTGAAATTTTGAACAAATCTATTTCACCTAATTTCCAATTTGATATACATTCATTATATATCGCAGGGCATTCCTAAAATAGTTCAAGTTAATCAATAACTGGTTTCTTTTAACCAGCGTGTTATTCTTTCTTATTTGTTAATTCATTGTGAATGTATTTTTATCAATATGTTGAAACCTTCATTTTAGTATTATGAAACCTATTTCTTTTTTTCGAAGGTTAATTGCTGAAAACTTAATGTCTTGTTCACTTCCAGTTTCTCGAACTGATTTGAATAATTAATATAAGACTTAATAATATCGAAAACTACTCTTATAATTTTGGAATGTTTGGGCCGATACATGATACAATGGGTAATGTGAACGTTTCATCCGTTTATTGGATAAAATATGCATGATGCACGTTTCGGTGAAACTTTTTCTCCGTTATATCGAATACAAAAAATAAGTAAATGACAAATTGTGTAGAAAGGATCAATACAAAGATGTTAACAATGTATTGGGAAGAGAGAGAATCCTCTGCTTGAAAAGATTCAGAAGGAGTAGTATGATCAATTTGGCTATTCAATAGGAGACCTGAATGTATTTATTTATCTGCAATGATTCTAGAAAATTGAGTTTAATTTCCTCACTTTCAGCATATAATAAAGTAAAAATTGAATGTGTAATTTTTTAGTATTGAATAGTTTGCATAATGTGAATCCGACTTCTGATCAACAAAGCAGAGTTTGTGTTCTGAAATATTTGTCTAAAAGCTTCTGAAAGTTCTATTAATTTGAAACTTATCAGAATCACCACAAATAATTTTATAAAGTATTGATTTATTGTTCTTGTGAATTTTTGATTTATTACTTTTTTATATGATTTCCTAAGTTATTTCCGGTACGGTAACCAGTTGAGGTTGTGCTTAGATGAAAGTGATTTGGGTTTAGCATCTGAAGAAGGTGAAGTACCACCGAAACGTGCGTCATACGTTACATCAATAAGTTATTTAAACACTGAATAGCTGAAAATCAAAATATAGAAAATACATATTATTATTGCACTGTATCGGAGGAAAGCAGTACGGGAGTAGATTTTCATTCGTTTCAGGCTGATATATATATATATATATATATATATATATATATATATATATATTATATATATATATATATATATATATATATATATATATGTGTATATATACAGGGTGTCCCACCAGGAACTGCATCGATCGATATATGGAAGAAAACTAAACATAGGAAATATCTGAAAATTTGTCTGTGTACTAATGTCGATGCGAGACATCCGGCTAAAATTTTCAAGGTGATGGCACTTCCGGTTATACCGGAAGTAGGTATCAGCTTGCTTATTTCAAATGGGACACCCTGTATATTATTACATTTTTTGGTTCTTCATAAAATTCTAGATAGATTTTATATATAATGTCCTATACCTATCTTCAACGGAAATATTTGAATTTATTTGTCAAAAATTACGTATGCAGATCGAGTAATAATCATATTTTTCTTCAAAAAAAACGGTATTACTGCCCAATAAAGATAAATTTCCTGATAGAGGTGGTTCTATTAATGGTTTCTGGTTAAAAAAAAATGATTTCCTGAAATTTTGTAATAGTAGGCGTGTGATGCCATATTTGTTCTCGGCCAGGTTACCATGGAAACAAATTCCAAAGAGATGTCATTATTCGAAAAATTATTATATATAGTAACACAATCATGCCGAGTCGTTTTAATTATACAAACGAAGATTACCTGAATTTGTTTATTATTTATGGAGAGTGTAATAAAGTGATAACAAGAACATCTGATATTTTTGCTGCTCGGTATCCGCAAAGAACCAAGCCATCACCAAATAGGTACCGTTAAAAATATAATACAAAATTTTATAAATGTTGGATCTGTCAAAAGCAATACGCAGAAAATTAAACCATACCTATTTGGTGATGGTTTGATTTTTTGCGGATACCGAGCAGCAAAAATATCACATATTCTTGTTATCACTCTCCATAAATAATAAACAAATTCAGGTCATTTTCGTTTGTATAATTAAAACGACTTGGCATGATTGTGTTACTATATATAATAATTTTTCGAATAATGACATCTCTTTGGAATTTGTTTCCATGGTAACCTGGCCGAGAATAAATATGGCATCACACGCCTACTATTACAAAATTTCAGGAAATCATTTTTTTTTTAACCAGAAACCATTAATTCGCAAATATTTCGAAAACTATAACATTTAGGAATAGGCGACCTTTTACAAAGTAGCCCTTATTTTTGATACTGAATCGAATAAAATAATAAAAGTTGTAGGTATTCATTTGAAAAAATGGACTTTTTGTAGTTTTTCAACATCCATTTTTGTAATACTTTCCTGAGCACCCTGTATATTAAATGTCAAAATACTATTCATCCTACGCTAAAACAGAACCACCTCTATTAGGAAATTTATCTTTATTGGGCAGTAATACCGTTTTTTTTTAAAGAAAAATATGATCATTACTCGATCTGCATACGTAATTTTTGACAAATAAATTCAAATATTTCCGAAACAATTGGAGATAGGTATAGGATATTATGTATAAAATCTATCTAGAATTTTGTGAAGAATCCAAAAATGTAATAATATTCAGGGTGTCCTATTTGAAATAAGCAAGCTGATACCTACTTCCGGTATAACCGGAAGTGCCATCACCTTGAAAATATTTTAGCCGGATGTCCCCCATCGACATTAGTACACAGCCAATTTTTCAGATATTTCCTATGTTTAGTTTTCCATATATCCATCGATGCAGTTCCTGGTGGGACACCCTGTATATATATATAAGTATATATATATATATATTTCCCGGTATATATTGGTATCTCCAGCAGCTCCCTTCGAGTCAAATGAACTAAAATTTGGTACCTGAGATGGTTTTTGTTGCAGAACGAAAGTGCCAACTGCAACCACCGCAATGTTTACGTAGATATTTCTAATTTTCATATAAATATCCCGGTGCATAATGACATCTCCAGCGGTTTGCATCACACCAAATGAGCAGAAATTTACTATCTGAAGTGGTATCCGAGGCAGAACGCAACTATCAAAATTTGATAAATTTCTCCAACAGCTGCCATTTCTGCGTACCTAGATATTTCTTATTTTTCGTGGTTTTCGAAAAAAACTCCACAGCTTCTAAAGTTTGGTACGTACGTCCATAGTGTTCTTGTTGAAATACGATTCTTTGTGGACTTCAACTCTTTTTCTCAAAATATAATTCAATCCGTTAGTGCATCTCGACGCGATGCATTTCGCGCAGAAAAATACTACCTTAGTGATGGAGCTCTGCTGCTCACGAGTTTTTTTCTGTTTCAGGTGCTTCCTTATGGGCAGTTGGACAGACAGGTCTATTTTCCTGTGAAACTCCTCTGCTTGACATGTTCCTGTTCTCGTCGCTAATTTCGGCGGTGGATCCAGTGGCTGTGCTTGCTGTTTTTGAAGAAATACACGTTAACGAAATTTTGTACATTGTTGTTTTCGGCGAGTCTCTTCTAAACGATGCAGTAACCGTTGTTCTGTATCATCTTTTCGAGTCGTACAAGGGTATGGGTATAGAGCAAATTGTCTATACAGATGTTTTGTCGGGTTTTGCAAATTTTTTCGTCGTTGCCATTGGCGGTACTGTGATCGGTGTTCTATGGGGTTTCGCGACAGGGTTTGTGACCAGATTTACCAATGAAGTGCGTGTTATAGAACCTATTTTTATATTTGTTATGGCTTATTTGGCCTACCTGAATGCTGAGATATTTCATATGTCTGGAATATTAGCGTAAGTAATTTATATATTTTATCTATTTTTTATTATTTTTATTTACTAGGCCAAAGTGAGCTGTAGTATTCAAGTGAATACTTTGGGTATTTACTGGAGAATTGTCAGACATACCGAACTGATCGAAACGTTGTGTATACTTAAAAAGTATCATTCAAATCTTGAAACATACATGGCGAATTTGAATTATTGATAGTGGAATCAAGCCAAGTCTTCAAATTCAAATTATTTCTTGTTTTATAGTAGACTCAGGAATCAATCAACAAATTTAAAATATCTCAAAAAAAAAACCGAATGAATCTAAAGATTCTTTTTAAGGAAAAAAAGCCACTATATATATATATATATATATATATATATATATATATATATATATATATATATATATATACATATATATATTTATATATATATATATATATATATATATATATATATATATATATATATATATATATATATATATATATATATATATATATATATATATATATATATATATATATATATATATATATATATATATATATATATATATATATATATATATATATATATATATATATATATATATATATATATATAATGTGAATATGACGGTTCAACAAAATTTATTTTTTAATTGGAAAAATAAAAATCTAAATTGAGAGTTTAACGTAGGTAGGTCAATATAAAATTTCTTCCATAAAATTATATGATGTATAGAAACACAAATTCAAAATGATTGAATCCAAGACAATGTTAATTGAATTGAATTAAATTCATTTCATAAGAAGTTATCTTTTCCAAAAAAGTTACAATCAAAATTTAGCATGGAAAACAATTAATAAAATATCTCTTTTGGAAAGTATTTCTGATGAAATTTTATTTATATTTTACATCTTTTAAAGTGTTTTTTGGACGTGTGGAGGACGTATTTCGAGATTGAATTCTTTTTTCCGAAAATCTTCAAATTGATTGAAAAACTCCGAATTCAAATATTGTAATTCATAATTGAAAATCAATAGCAAGAATCGAAAAATTAATTATGTTTTTTTACGTATCTGAAAATGACTTATTTTCTAGGCGATAACAATAAAACTGGGTTATTCTATTGAGATAATATATAAGTAGTATATCTTTCAAGAATGGATTACCTATTAAACTAAAAGTTTTTTGATAACTATGAATATAATGTGATATTCAAAAAAAACCTGATTGGAACGGTCCAGCCAAAAATAAACATTGAACTGGATACCTATTAACACAGATGTTTATTCCAGGATAACGTTCTGTGGAATAACTATGAAGAATTACGTAGAGTCAAACATATCTCATAAGTCCCATACAACAATAAAATATACAATGAAGATGTTGAGCAGTTCGTCTGAAACTATTATTTTCATGTTGCTGGGGGTAGCGACAGTGAGTAATACTCATGAATGGAACACGTGGTTCGTCATACTTACAATATTATTTTGCTCATTATATAGGGTGTTAGGTAAGTGAAATGCTCATTTCAAACAGTAGGAGGTAAAACTTGAATAAATTATTTCCTCAAAATTTGATAAATATTTTCAAAATATCATATGAACGTATTTATCTAGTATATTCATAGAAAAAAGAGAATTTAGCCATTCAATAATTCAAAATTATCAAATAAACTTCACTTGCAAGTCATAGTAAGCTACAGTTCCACTGGAGGAACATTGTGGACATTTTTGTTGCTTTTGCGTGTTCCCGAAAATGTTCCTTAAAATTTCTTTATGTTTCGGCAACAAATGTTGACTGTTTCTACTTGTCACCCTTCAAGCTACGATTCCACCGGAGGAACATATTTGTTGCTGTTGCGTGTTTCCGTAAATGTTCCAAAATATTCCTTAAAATTTCTTTATTTTTCGGCAACAAATTTTGACTGTTTCTATTCTTGTCACCGGTTTCCATTTTGAGCGGTAAATTTGTGTAAAAAAAATCCGTGTTGCTATCGCAGTGGAAACGTATCGAGAACGCAACTAGTAAACATTCGTGTCGCAGATTTTGAATTTATGTTATCTGTCATATTTCAATTACTTATAATATAAAAAGATTGTTATACCCCATTATTTGAACACATATTCTGGTTCCGTGTTTCAGACTACTTGCTTTTACTCATTCTGTTCATTGTTTTTCATCAGCATTACTTGAAAGTTGTAAAGTTTATATGGTAATTTCCAGTTAACAATATCAGATTCTACTTTCCATTATATGATTGAATTTATGATTTCTTATTACATGAAAAGATAGTAATACCCCATTTTTTGAATACATAGGTATTCTGGTTCTGTGCTTCACACTACTTGCTTTTATTCATTCTGTTTATTATGTGGACTTTCATCGTCTTTCTTATCAGAAGGACTTGAAAGTTTTTAGTCCAATTGTTACATTTATCTGTATTAGTAATTGGCTATGATTTTCCATGAATTAGAGTTTTATTTCCATACTAATATTTTTCATAGTTGTATCTTATTCAGTACAGCAATTTGCATATAGAAATCGTTGCTCGGACGTTTCCTTCTATTATTAAAATTATGAGAATCAATAATATAACCTAACTTATGTCAAATCAAACGTCTTTGTAAAATTCATATGCATCTTATTCAGTACGGCATTTATATTCATATTACAACGTGGCAACACCGACCTTGCTGCTGTACTGTCGTGTGGCGATGTAATCCGGCCCCCCAGATTTTCAGTGCGCAGTGAAGTTCGAAAACGAATAAATACGTTTCCACCGGAGAAACATTGACTAACATTTTTGTTGCTGTTGCTTGTTTCCGTAAATATTCCTTAAAATTTCTTTGCGTTCCAGCAACAAATATTGATTGTTTCTACTGAATAATATGCAATTATTGACAATTTTAGTTGCTTCAGTGGAAACAAGAAATTTACGTATGTTGCCATAAGTTTCTACTCTTGGCAACTAGGCCAAGCTACAGAGATTTTTTCATGTAAAAAGTGTTAGAAGAAAACTAGCTCCGCCATTGTGTGTAAAATAGTTCCACATGATATAGTGATATGTTTTTCACTCGACTTTATTATTTATGTCTTTGTTATTAACAATTTTATGCAAAAAATTTTTTTTTAGTTTTTTGCTTATAAAATTGAAACTATCAGAGTAATCGTGATGGTGTCAATAGACTTATTGTAGAAAATGAAAAGACGAAAAAAAAGAGAGGTCGGACGACTCGATCAGACCCTTAGTCTAAGGGAAAATTGGAAAAAAACGGCCAAAATGCAGTTTTTTCAAAAGTTCATAACTTGGTTGTTTTTTGAGTTGTAGCGTAGATCCTCCGGTTAGTATTATTTATCAATATAAACTTTATTTGTGCGAAGAGCAGGGACTGTCCGATGCATAGTTTTTGATCTGTGGCCATTTTAATATTTGAATTTTCCAGCAGACCTGAATGCGACAGGTATGGTCTGATTTCAATTTACAAAAAAGATTTTGAAAGTAGAATTCTCATAGTCCAAAACGTTCATCTTGGTTTTTCATGAAAACGCTGAGAAATATATTAAAAATAAAGCTGAACATGACGAAAAACGGCCGAGAAATAACCGTCATGTTCAAAATGCCGACGCTTTCTAATGTCGTGCTTATCCTTGCCTGCTGCTCTACCCCCACTCTTCAACTATTCTCACGCGCTCGGCCCTTTTTCGTCATGTTCAGCTTTATTTTTAACATATTTCTCAGCGTTTTCATGTAAAACCAAGATGAACATTTTGAACTATGAGAATTCTACTTTCAAAATCTTTTTAGTAAATTGAAATCGGACCATATCTGTCGCATTCAGGTCTGCTGGAAAATTGCATAGTAACATAATCAAATGGCCACAGATCAAAAACTATGCATCGGACAGTTCCTGATCTTTGCACAAATAAAGTTTATATTGATAAATAATACTAACCGGAGGACCTACGCTACAACTCAAAAAATAACCGAGTTATGAACTTTTGAAAAAACTGCATTTTGGCCGGTTTTTTCCAATTCTCCCTTTGACTAAGGGTCTGATCGAGTCGTCCGACCTCTCATTTTTTTCGTCTTCTCATTTTCTACAATAAGTCTATTGACACCATCATGATTACTCTGATAGTTTCAATTTTATAAGCAAAAAACTAAAAACAACACGATTTTTTGCATAAAATTGTTAATAACAAAGATATAAACAATAAAGTCGAGTGAAAAACATATCACTATATCATGTGGAACTATTTGACAAACAATGGCGGAGCTGGTTTTCTTCTAACACGTTTTGCACAAAATGCTCACTCTAAATCTCTGTAGCTTGGCCTAAACAAGGAGAAACACTCATCAAAAAAAGTTCCTCCGGTGCAACTGTAGTTTTACGAACTTCTACTTGTAATATTACAAAGAAATATAATTTAATAAAAACAACAATTACAATGCCCTTTTTTCAGGTGTTATTATATTTACTGCTATTGCAAATCGTTTCCGACTACATCAGTTGGACACGGTAGAGAAATTCGTTCTTTCTTACGGTGGACTCAGGGGGGCAGTAGCATTTGCACTGGCTCTTCTTATAAAGGAGGAAGTTGTACCTCACAAGTCCATGTATATCACTACGACCATAGCGGTGGTTTACTTCACCGTTTTCTTCCAGGGTATGACTATTAAGCCTTTAGTTAAGATACTGAATGTTAAGACTGCTGAAAAGAAGAAACCATCAATGAATGAGAGAATTCATGAGAGGGTAAGTTTATTTCCAATGATTCTACGAATAGATATTATAGTGTTGCATTGCTATAGTTGATGGACCATACAATGGCAGCCATTGAAGATATTTTGGGACAACATGGAAACTATCATATCAGAGACAGGTGCGATATTTTCTATTTTATCATGAATATTTATATATATATATATATATATATATATATATATATATATATATATATATATATATATATATATATATATATATATATACAGCCTGTCTAGTATTTTCATCGTTCGTGACACGGGTATCGAATTTTCTAACATTCTCCCTTGAACGATAAATGCGAATGCCATGTCATCGAATATCATGAAACTAGCTCCGTTGTAATTAATTTCCCAACGTTTTATTATCTTCATATATATATATATATATATATATATATATATATATATATATATATATATATATATATTAATTATACTCATATACAAGTATATATACATAGCTATATAAATATATTCAACCCTGTAACGTTTTGTCGAAAAATTCGTGATTTGCACAAATTTTATATACCATTCCAGAAAACTATGCACTATTGAGGTAGATTGGCTTCAGGTCAATCAGATAACATCAACATGACCTTGGTAAAAGTTTTCTGGTTTTCGAAATATTGCCACTCTTATGTTTTTTTCAAAAATCTATACTTTTTGGTCATTTTCTCGCCTGTTTTGAATATAAATAACTTATGGTTTTTTTTTCTTGTGCTATCATCAATTGATTTGAATTGGTTGAGACAATCGACACATCATTTCATTAAAAACTAGCTCGCTAACTTAAATTTAATTCAAATCCGAAAACCTTAACTAAAATACCGGACTGAATCAGCAAATGATCTTAAAAACTAGCCTATTTAATGTTTTTTCGAAAATGGTATAACATTTGTGGTTTTTTCCATCAAAAGTCTAAAAATTCCAACTTTTGTCATTGAAGTCGTGCTACTTGCGAAATACTTAAAATAAAAAATAATACTTAAGAAAAGGCGCAGGCGTCTTTTCTCGGCAAATTACAACGTGGTAGTTGTTGTATAAGATATCTGAAACCGCTATTCATTACTCTTTTTTATTCATTGTTACAGGCATGCGTCCAAATAATGAGCAGAATATAAGGGCGTGTTAATTATTTCATTAGATTTTTACATCGTTAAAAGCAAACAAAGAATTTTGATCTGAAATTTGAATCATTATTTTCACAATTAATTTTCGAAATATCTACCACTGACTTTTAAACACAACCTGCATCTTCGCAAAAATTGTCATTTTAAACGCCTTGAACTCAAATCATTCATTTCACGTGCTGCTTGATTGATTAAGAAGAAGGATGTTGTTGCAAATTGATGATTGTCATGCACACTATGCTCGTGCATTAAGGGCGCATCTTGATCCAACATTCCCAAGAAGATGGATTGGCCGGCTAGGACCAATTGTGTGGCCCCCGCGCTTCCCAGACCTCAATCCTTTCATTTTCTTTATTGGGGATGTTTAAAAGATAAGGCCTATGGAAAACCAATCGATCGGCAAATGCATTGCGTCAACGAATCAATCAAGGAGCACGTGAAATATTTGATTTGAGTTTAAGGCGTTTGAAAGGACAATTTTTGAGTAGATATAGGTTGTTTTCAAGAGTCGGTGGTAGACATTTCGAAAATCTATTGTAAAAATAATGATTCAAATTTCAGATCAAAATTACTTATTTGCTTTTAACGATGTAACAATCTATTAAAATAATTACTTATGTTCTGTTTATTATTTGGACGCCTACCTATAACAACGAATAGAGGGGAGTCATGAATAGCGGTTCAAGATATTTTCTACAACAATTATCACGTTGTAATTTGCTGACAAAAGATGCCTGCACCTTTTATTAAGTATTATTTTTTATTCGAAGTATTTCGCAAGTAGCACGACTTCAATGACAAAAATTGGAATTTTTAGACTTTTGAAGGAAAGAAACCACAAATGTTATACCATTTTCGAAAGAGCATTAAATAGGCTAGTTTTTAAAGTCATTTACTGATTCAGTCTGGTACAATATTTTTTCACAGTAAATAGTCAAACTTTAGTTAAAGTTTTCGGATTTAAATTAAACTGAAACATCTAATTTTTTTTTTGAGGTGAGGGAACTAGTTTTTGATGAAATGATGGGTCGATTATCTCAAACAACTATTGATGATAGCACAAGAAAATGAAACCATATGTTAGAAGTTATTTATATTCAAAACAGCCGAGAAAATTACCAAAAAGTAGAGTGATTTGAAAAAAACATAAGAGTGGCAATATCTCGAAAACCAGAGAACTTTTACTGAGGTTATGTTGATGTTATCTGAGTGACCTGAAGCCAATATACTCCAGTGTCACTCTGGCGTGTTATTTACGGGACACTCTGTATATATATATATATATATATATATATATATATATATATATATATATATATATATATATATATATATATATATATATATATATATATATATATATATATTTATATATATATATATATATATATATATATATATATATTTATATTATTATTAAATCCCTATATAACTAACCACAATTACATCACTTAAAAGCGGACATTCATGAAAACCCTTTTGTTTTCCTGCATACAAATATTTCGAAGCAATTGAATTCCATTTTCCATTTAGTTTTATTGTGATGCACCCAATCTGAATGCTGTATCCGTTTTATGGTATAGAAATAGAAACAAATCCATTAACTCCAACAGTACATAACGAGAAGCCCGTTATATAATACCATTCTCCAAATGAATATATAACTGAACCCTTATAATATTATTTCTGTTCGCATTATTCAATCTGTTTCTGTAATCAAAACTTGTATATTTTGAGGATTTATGCAATATGCCAAATTTATTCTGAAATAGATTCATTGCATCATAAATTTCATTTATTTTATGATTTGCAGATTAATATCGCGTAACATTTGTTCATAACTTTTTCATTTTGTAGTTTTTTTTGTCCAAATCTTTTAGGGCTTGTGAAAAGCATTGAGGAATTGAATATGAAAGAATTCGAAGCTGAATTTTATTTTGAATATCATGGATCGATTTCATTGTCTCAACGTGCTTATTTCTGTGCCTACTCTTCTAAAACATCGCCGAGGAAATACCCTTGTGTACATACACGTTTACACACTCAACAGTCGACAAGCCTGTCATGGTTTTCAAAGGTTTTCCCATGGAGTGAGTCGCTACTAGCATACAGGCTCATATACATTTATCATTTTGAAACGTTCATCCTGGAGAAATCATCCAAAGTGAAAGTGTAAATTGCCTTCCATTTTTGTTTTATCCAAAGTGTGGGTATACTTAAAATTAACGATGGAACATATTGTCGCCAACCAACTTTTGATGAAAGAGTTGTTACTGAACCGATGATTCATCCAGAGTGAAGGCTCAGTGAAAAATGAAAATATTCATTTCACCCCCATTAACTATTTAGTTCACAACCGCTAGTCAAAGCACTGACAGTGCGAGTTTCTTAAATTATATCTGTACACTTCAAGATTTTCTTCTTCCTATTCTCTTAAGAACGTTGACAAAGCTCCTTGATTTGCTTTCCTTAAGACGGTTTTACCCAATAACCTCTTTGAGCACGACCAGTTGTCGATACAATTGAGTTCAGTTCATGTATCAGTCAACTTGAAATGAAGTCAATGCGCTCTCGAATAATCCTTGCATTCCTTCTTGAACGCGACATTCTGGTTCCTTGTATCATACAAGGTCCCAACCTTGAACCATAAGTTGTCTTGCCACTTCAAACAGAATATAGACACTGAAGAAGGAACAGTAACAATGTGCGTGAGGTGAAACCACATAACTGGATGAAAATATGGATGACCACTCTAAATGATTTCAATCTTAGATGTACATCAAAAGTGATAATGTAAATTCCGTTTTACTGGGCGAATGATGAATCAGTATTAAATTTCCCCACCACAACTCCTTGCTACCATGAATCATATTGGTCTCACCCATTGTTGAACACTTGAACATACAAGTGTATCCTATGATCTGGCTGAAGCAGTACCCCCTAACAGTTCAAAAACAACCTGCCTTCTTCACACATACTTGATGGAGGAAGAAAAATATTCCTATAACTTTTTTACCGAGTTGATTTACGAATGGACGTGCAACTCAAATGCCACAAGGATTCTAGGGAATTAAAGACACTCATTGGCATACAAAATTCACTTGGCGCAAGCGTTGACCCATATTAGTAAGCTAAACTGCATAGAATAATTCGTCATTACGATTCGAGCCTAAGGAAATGTAGAGTATGGTGCGATGTGACATCAGGGAGAGTCATTGGTCTTTATTTCATTGCAATGGAGAGTGTAGCGGTAGATGAAAAATGATATCACAATGAAATCGAAAATCAAGAAATGCGTTGTCAGAAAGATGAGGTTACTTTCTTACCAACTATGAAGCTTGTTATAATTATTTCTGTCGAGCGCTTAGTAAACAGATGAGGTGCCTTCATCTGTCTTCCACATTAGCTCAATTTAAAACAACGAAAAATGTTTCTTTCGGTTTATCTCAAGAAGGGGATTATGTCAACAAACTGTCAACAAACCAGCAGCAAGAGGACATCTTAAATTCAAACACCACAGTCAGAAATATTCAAGTGCTTAGTGGAAAATACTATTGAGAGCCTATCTTTGCGAGATCAAATAGGGAGGCCATTGAAAATATATAATTTTTACATACTTAGTGTGAGAAACAAGGATACATTTTCTTTTTCAAAAACAATATCAACGGTTGAAACTATTTTTTTCATTTGTAACTCACTAAGCAAGTTTTCTAAGTGGTTTTCCGTACTTTCAAGAAAAAGTTCTTCCAAATTGAGTCAAGCCTATCATTCTTTTTTAAACATAAGAGTTTTTACCCTATTTTGATAAGATCCTAAACTTTTTCATATTTTTTGTAATCTGCTCTAATATGCGTTTTTCATTATTATTTTTTGCAGAAAATCAATTTTCCTTTTGACATTGTCAGAATTGTTTCAGATTCAAACGTTTCGACAACAAATTCATAAGACCATTACTACTACGTAATCATCAAGGCGCAGAACCAAAAATTTTGGAGACATACTCTAAACTTGCCATGCGCGATGCAATGGACTACATGCGCAGAAATGCTTCAACTATTGGAAATATTTCTGGAACCGAAAGTATGTCAGCTATTTTCAAAAATTATACTTCCAACAATCTCAACGGAAGGTAAGCTTAGCAAAAACTTTGAATGATTTTCATAACATGGATTTTTGTATTGTTTAATATACGATATAAAATCATTAAATAATAGAAATAATTTGAATTTTACATGAATATTAACGTTCAAAATTGATACACAGCTCAACGTTTCACAAATATATTAAATAATGAAAATCGTAAACATATTTCGGATAACGAACCCATTCGCAACAGAACTAGAAGAGAATAAAAAAACGTGTGAGCAGCTGAACTTCGTCACTAAGGTTGTATTTTCACGCGAAGTGCATCACGACGAGATGTGATTCGAACTGAATAAATTAGGATTTGAAAACCACGCTTTAATAGCAAACTGAAATAAAATTTAGAAAATGAGTTATTTTATGGAAAAATAAATTTGGAAGTGAATCACGTACTGAAGGGCTACGCTTCAATAGCAAACCATTCTAAAAGTTAGAAAATAATTTATTTCATTTAAAAAACTGATAATCGAACGGAATAGTATCCGCGAAGTGCAGCACGGTTGAGGAAAATAGTTGAAAATCACAAATAAACGTATTCCAACTTGAACTCAATCTACGTACCAAATTTCAAGATTCTAACTCAGGGTTTCTCTACCTTTTAGGATTCGCGGCCCAGTTTCCTACCATATACTATAATGAGTATCGCAAACCCCCCACCCCCACCTAACCATGAAATCATAATATGTACTTCTCAAAAATTTGAACATTTTGTTTGGATTGTATATAAAATGTAATACTACAAACAAAAAAGTCTTTCCTTTGGATTGTGTGAGTAGATCACCATTTCATTTGTTGAATTGAATTGGCATTTACTTGGTGAAAGTTCATTATGCATAACTTTATAAGGAAATAAAAAACTAACTTTTCACAAGTTGAAATAAAAATCTATTGAGTAAACGCGTTTCCTCGTAACATTCACTTCATCTCGTACTAAATTGTGGTATTACAAAACAATCTATTTATATGAAAATTGAATATAACAGAAGGGTTCCTAGAGAAACTAAATAACAATAAGCAATTCATTTAGAGCTATTAGTAGGTACATTGAACAGATTAAGGAGTGGAGAAGGGTTTACTTCAATCTGGTCGTTAACTAGGTTTCCGGAGTTTTTATATTTATTGATATATAGGGATTCCCAACAGTTGGTTTTATGGATACTATTTTCTAATTGTAATATATTATAATTGTGATTAAAGGTATGGTTTTCTTGAATAAGATGGAACGCATAATTAGAGTCAGTTTTGCTCTTGTTGGTTTTATATGAAATTTTGTTTATGAAAAAACAATTTCAGGTCCTCGGAAGGTTTGCCCAAGTATGTTAAACTGTTAAATACTCTACTTTTTTTGGGTATAAGTGGGTAAACTTCTGAAATTGCCATTTTGTATTTTTTTTCTCTGAATGAGGCTGTCAATCGTATTGGGTGAATAACCATTATTTACTACCATGGTTTAATTATATGCAATTCGTTCGAAAGGAATTGCATATGATTAAACAAATGGCAGTAAATAATGGTTATTCACCCAATATGATTGACAGCCTCATTCAGAGGAAAAAATACAAAATGGCAATTTCGGAAGTTTACACACTTATACCCGAGAAAAGTAGAGTATTTAACTGTTTTAATACTTGGGCAAACCTTCCGAGAACCTGAAATTGTTTTTTCATAAACAAAATTTCAAAATTTCATATAAAACCAACAATAGCATTGGAAAATTTATTAAAAACTACAAATCAAAAATTCATAGAGATTAACGTACTGGTGTTTATATACTCTACTGTAACGATTGTGAAAAATTCTATATAGGACGTACAATTAGAAATTTCAAAACTCGAATATACGAACACCAACGTATCTATAATAAGCAGAAAACTGACTCTAATTATGCGTGCCATCTCATTGAAGAAAACCATACCTTTAATCACAATTATAATATATTACAATTAGAAAATAGTATCCATAAAACCAGCTTTTGGGAATCCCTATATATCAATAAATATAAAAATTCCGAAAACCTAGTTAACGACCAGATTGAAGTAAACCCTTCTCCTCTCCTTAATCTGTTCAATGTACCTAGTAATAGTTCTGAATGAATTGCTTATTGTTATTTAGTTTCTCTAGGGAACCCTCTGTTATATTCAATTTTCATATAAATAGATTGTTTTGTAATACCATAGTTTAGTACGAGATGAAGGGGGAATGCGGCTGCGGCCGACTTTTCAAGAGCGGCGTTTAAAAAACTTCAATATGGCCGTTGCGAATGATTGAATTGATACACTCTACTTCAGTCTTAAAAGACACTCAGTATCAGATTTCAATAACCAAATCAATATACCCTACGCTGAACAATACGAAATGGTCGAAGACTACGTAGCGTATTGAAAAAATACACCACGACCTGTCCTCCAGTAAGATACCAAAAATACACAAAATATAGACTAACTCCATCGTCTATACACTTAATTTGCAAGTCTGTGCCAAACTGAAGTACTAAGATTTAACTATTACCAGAAAAAGCAGCAAACACGAATTTTCAATTTTTCATAAACCTTCTCATATAGATATTACAATTCATAACACATCACAACACCCAATTTTAAATAAATTAGTCGCTTATCATAGTATGATTCATAGGCTTTTCAACATTCCGTTGTCCGATGCTAATTTTCGAAAGGAATTACATATAATTAAGCAAATAGCAGTAAATAATGGTTATTCACCTAATATAATTGACAGTGTCTCATTCAGAAGAAAAATACAAAATGGCATGCAATTTCAGAAGTTTACCCATTTATTTCCGAGAAAAGTACAGTTTTCAACAGTTTAACATACTTGGGAAAACCTTCCGACAACCTGAAATTGTTTCTTCATAAAAAAAATTTCAAAGGTTATTATAAAACCAACAATAGCATTGGTAAATTGAGTAAGAACAACAAATCAAAAATTCATAGAGATGAACGTACTGGTGTTAATTGACTCAACTGTAACGATTGTGAAAAATTCTATATAGGACGTACAATTAGAAATTTCAAAACTCGAATACACGAACACCAAAGTAGCTATATTAAGCAGAAAACTGACTCTAATTATGCGTGCCATCTTATTGAAGAAAATATAGTCTCCGCAAAACTAACTGTTGGGAATCCCTATATATCAATAAATATAAAAATTGCGGAAACCTAGTTAACGACCAGAATGAAGTAAACCCTTCTTCCCTCCTTCATCTGTTCAATGTAGGGGAAGGTGGGGCAGAACGGGATAGCGGGGTAGAACAGGGTACGCCAGTAAAAAACCGAACGTGTGAACGGAAATATCCGAAATTGCACTGAACGTCACCTAAAAGCATCGGTTACATGTTAGGTATGCCAGTTGCCAGTTGTCCGAAGAACGCCGAGTAAAAGGTTAGTCTCGTTAACATCTGGAATTTTCGTGTAGATTTGTAACTTTGCCGCCCATATCAACCACCGTAAGTAATTTGGTTATCCAATTTTGATCTATTTCAATTATGAAATGCAAAGAATGTTTGTTAAGCAACTTTTTTATCACTTTAGCTTTAGCCAGGGTCATGTCTTTTTTTTCAAAAATTTAACTTTAAAAGTAAACGTTGCACATGGGGCGGAATGGGTGGGGTACAATGGGGTACCCCGTTCTGCCCCGTTGAATGTCGTACTTGATTTAGAATTTTTTCAGATGGTTAGAAATTATGTTCGGAAGACAAAGCGTCAGGATTGGAGTACCGAATTCATGAACGCAGCAGTTGATGCCGTTTTCACAAATGAGGACACAGGAGAGCCGCTGAACAACATGGTGTGCCCCAAATAACTTTAGAAAGGTATGTCACGAAAAAAAGAAAGGATCAGCAAAATTTTGTTGTTGATAAATCTGCCGGGAAATATCACTGCATTTTTTCACAAGAACAGGAGATAGAACTTGTCGACTATTTGAAAGTAATGGAATCATGACTTTTTGGCTTGACCATGATTGACTTTAGACGTTTAGCGCATCAATTAGCTATACGAAATCAGTGCCAGCATAAATTTAATGCTGCATCTGAAATGGCTGGGAAGGATTGGATGCAATATTTTCTAAAACGCCACCCCACTATGACGCTACGAAAACCAGAATCAACTTCGGGAGCTCGAGCTATGGGGTCTAATAGGGTTGCGGTGTCACAATCTTTTCGCCTTCTTTTGGAAACAGTAGACACATATAAACTGGTAGGTGAACGCATCTATAACTGTGACGAAACGGGGTTGACTGTGAATCCAAAGGGCCACACCAAAATTTTAGCCTTAAAAGGAAAACGTCAGGTAGCACCTTAACTTCCGCCGAACGAGGAGAAACCATAACGGCTGAAATCTGTTTTTCTGCTGCTGGAGAATACATGCCACCTATGCTAATTTTTCCAAGAAAACGGAAGCAACAGTCATTTGAGTTAGGCTTGCCACCTGGTTCAGTAGGAGAAGTTAGTGATTCTGGATGGATAACCACTGAACTTTTTTTTATTGGTTTAAGCTATTTGTTGCGTTTTCTAAAGCAACAAAAGAAAATTCAGTGCATCTTTTTGCTAATTGGATTTTTGTCTGATTTTGTCTAAAGGTTTTAGCTATTTAAATAAAACAAATAATAAAATTGTGTGTACTTAATATTATTAATACTATTTTTCACCGTTAACACTAAGTATATTTCAGGAAATCTAACCAGATGTTGATGAGTTCTGGTAAAATTTATCAAAACTCCATCCTGCCCCGCCCATGGGGCGGAATGGGGCAAAATGCACTTTTTTGGTTTCTCATAAGTATTTTCTTTAAAATATTTATTCAACTGTTAAAAAAGGGGAGAATGCTTAGTTTACATATTAAGTAATAGACCGATAGCAAAAAAAAACTTTTTTGGTTAATATTATAGTGACAGTAAACCATCAAACGTTAAGTACCCCGTTCTGCCCCGCCTTCCCCTACCTACTAATAGCTCTGAATGAATTGCTTATTGTTATTTAGTTTCTCTAGGAACCCCTCTGTTATGTTCAATTTTCATATAAATAGATTGTTTTGTAATACCATAGTTTAGTACGAGATGACGTCAATGTTATGACGAAACGCGTTCACTCAATAGATTTATATTTCAACCTGTGAAAAGTTAGTTTTTCATTTCATTTGTATCTCGCGCCCCCAATACAATAAAATGTAATACTAGAAAAAGGTCTTTTTTGGTGTTTATGCTCGCGCCCCTCCTTCATTATGCTCGTGCTCCCCTAGGAGGCGCATCCCACAGGTTGAGAAACGCTGTCAAACTCAATCTGTAGAAGCTGTGAAGTTCCGCAAATTTTCAAAAACCACGAAAAAGCAAGAAATATCTACGTAAAATTGGCGGCGGTTGGAAAAATTTACCAAAATTTTGATAGTTTAGTTCTACCTCGAAAATGACACCAAATACCAAATAAAATAGAGTCCATAATTGATAAACTTCTATCCAAAAAACAACGAAAATTGCTTCTCAAGCATATGTATCCAAATATTAAGGTTGATCAAAAAATCATTTCAATTAACTTTGTCCCCAAATTCATTAAAAGATTTGTAATACGTTGAATGAATACAATATAAATACTATATAAGTAGGTACGAATAGAAGTAATTTGGGTTCCTTATTGGTCAATAATAAGGACAGACAAACAAGTCTCTGAGAAATCTGGTGTATATAAAATAAAATGTATTGATTGTGATGCTCAGTGCCGGATTTACACTTGCCGAGGCCTATAGGCTTTCTATTGGTGGGGGCCTACTTAAGGGTAGAAAAAATTTGGAGCACTCTTAAATAGTCATGCAGTTTGTTACTATAAGTAATAAAATTTCGTTCTGGTAATATTTCAAATATTTAAAGTTACAAAATCATTTAAATTGTGGTCGATATTATGAAAAAATTTAATTTGGTTCAAATGGATTAAACTAATTAGTCAAAGTTTCTAAAAAATTTAATTTTCAGAAATTAAATTAAATGGTGGGGACCTACTTTTTTCGCAAAAAGGTGGGGGCCGGTAGGCTGTGCCTACTCCGCGTACTCTGTAAATCCGGCACTGGTGATGCTTTTTATAGTGGTCAAACTGGTAGAAATATCGGCACCAGTTTGGAAGAACATGAAAAATCATCCAAAATACGAACGAAACTGAAATTTCGGAGCTTTGTATCCAAAACAGCAATTTTATAGATTTAGATAACCCAAATATACTACATTCATTGAACAAAGGAAATAGGATGAACCTTTTAGAGGCTTTGGAGATTAAATCGGCAATCTCAAGGAACTTATTCATCACTAACGGTCAAATGGAACTTTGTATTTTCCCACTCATTTATGCAGTATTATACCTAAATAGATAGATTGTTACATTTTGAACTTTAGTTTGTCATCAGCTTTTGATAATAAGGGTTTTACTTAATTTGATTAATCAATAAATGTTATGCCAGTAATTGACGATATTGATTCCAATATATTATCAAAAGTGAGATTAAACATGTTAGTCTAGTCTACAAGTGCTTTTTTGTTTAACTTTTTTCAGCAGTTTCGGAAAAATATGAGGTTTCATTCGATTCGGAATAGTATGTTGATGCTTTTTGAAGAAAATGAACCTCTGGTCGCGGAAATCGTAAAACTTATAAACAATTTACTGAAGGAAAAAAACGGCGGTTTGTTTTTTTGCGAATATCTCAAAAATTTATACAGATTTTTGATATCTGAAAAAGGTTCAAGAAGAGGAGGAAAAGGAAAGTCTCATCTTCCGAAACTATAGAATCGATATATTATAAGTCACGCCCATTTAGGACACTTTAACAATAAACATTATTTTACCATATCAAATACGAAAATTAAGAAATTAAACAATTCAGGCACAACTGAATAGTTGAATGAACAATAATTGTTCATTGTTTCAAAACTAGCTCCAAGAAAGGAAAAATCTCATATCTATAGTTTAACAGTAATCTTGCTCATATTTTTCCGACACTACTGAAAAAAGTTGAAAAAATAGCACTTGTTGACTAGACTATGTATCTCAAATAAACACCTGAAGCATATATGGAAACAACATGTTTACAATAATTAAGAATACGAAATAATATCCAATTTTATATTTAAGTTGTGCATATAATATATTATATAATACAGCATTAAATTTATGAATTTATGCATAATAAAGACGTATATTATTATTATTCGGTTTCTGCGAATTCACTATCAATTCAAGATGCATTTTAATATTCTATACGAGCTGTTGAAATATGAAATTCGATTTTCATCCATATTAACAGTCAAAGATGTAGAAACTCCTCAAAAAAATTTCGTTTTATCATTAAATTTTATTACTATGCATAATTCCTTATAACTGCTTGGATATTCATACTCTTGAAGCTGTTTTCGGACGGTCGGTGGGACACTTTCCTTCATGAGCTATCTCGATTTCAGCTGAAAATAAAACTTATTCAAAATAATCCATTCAAGCATTCAAGTGTTTGTTTATTGCAAACGATTATACATTATATATATATATATATATATATATATATATATATGTATGTATATATATATATATATATATATATATATATATATATATATATATATATATATATATATATATATATATATATATATATATATATATATATATATATATATATATATAAAATATATATATATATATATATATATATATGTACATATATATATATATATATATATATATATATATATATATATATATATATATATATATATATATCAGTGGCGGCTCGTGAGGTTTTGGTTTGAGGAGGCTACAAGAGGTGTTAAAAAATACACCATAGGCGAAAATTTTTTGGATTTCAACGCCAACCGCCCTATAATTTAAAGAAAATCAAATTAAAACAAGCACCCTAAGCTATTAATTTGTTTTCACTTTCGAGTGTCTACCTTAAGACCTACAACTCCTATTTACAATATGCACAAAAACTCTTCTCAGCCAATTAATCAATTCATCTATTCATCAATTTTTTTTTCTTTCTCAAAATAGGTACCTACCTACCTACTTAACGAATTTGTTAACAGCTGGTGAGAGCAAATAAAAAGTTATTATATATTTTTGAAGATTAGCGGGATTCTGCGATCTTTATCGTTAGCAAAATGATCTATAATATTCTCATAAAATTTTTTGTTTTTCGCCAAAAGTTTCACCAATTCCTTTTCCATAGACAACAAACTAATATTTTTCAAACGATCCTGGATCATTGAATTTCGTAAATAAGTTTGTTTTAATTCTCTTAAGAGTGGAAAACGAGCGCTCTACGGAAGCCGATGTCACCGGGATAGAAACAATTAGACATAAGAGTTTATAAACTTGAGGTAAATCTTGATTCAAATCATTATCAAAAAGGTAGGTAATTAATAGTCCTCACATAATTTTCATTTTGCCACAAAATTTCATTGTCATTATAAACAAGACACAGTTCACTTTTTATGGCCACCTTATCAAATAAAGTGTATTTTTGACATAAATTTTCCAAAAGGTTATCTGGAAAATTAGCCGAAAATCCGGTTAACAAATTTTTATTGAGTAAGTCGAAGAAATGCAGTTCTTTCAAATCAGAGAACCTTATTCCTATTTGACCCCTAATATTAGTATCCAAAATTTCATAAAATATTTGCTTATAGTGAAGCTCCATATCTGCGTAACTGAATTTCTTTCGTTTTGGGCTAAATTGAGTCGTATCATCAGTAGTTTGAAATACAGAAAATAGTTTTTTAAAATAAACTTCTGCACGAAATTCTGAAATTTTTTCCAAAAGAAACTCGAGCCGATTTCGTGAGTAAATTACATCTGAAAACTTGTGCTGTAAGATTTGAAAAACTATTTCTGTTTGTTCAAAAATTAATTCAAAGATGTTTAAAAAATATATAAATTCCTTATCTTGTAAGTAAGATATTAATCCGCGTGCTGTATTTAAAGTTACTTTATCGGTGAAAAATTCCTCACTTTCAACTAGGTATAGAATTAAATCCTCAAATCCTAAGCGGCCCCAAACAGAGACATTTTCACTAGTAAAAAGTAAACACTGCCAACAAAATAATTAATTTTTTACCTGTGATCCGGTTAGGCAAGGATGTCTCTCATAATTCCTTATTATTCCTTATTAAAACCGCGGTTTTGTTGTCTGTTACGCTGCACCAAATTGTTTAATTCAGGGGTAGGTCGCAATGTTTTTATCAAAACTTTATCCTCATAACTTAGTGCACTAAAGATATGGGATAACAAATATTCCACTAAGTCACCATTGAAATTTTTGAAATTAACTTTAGTAACCAAACTCATTTTAAAACAATACGCGAGCAATATAAGTAAACACGCTGCTGTTTTCGGCCATTAGTAACTACGATCACACTACGATTCAATTAATGCTTTCCAACGAATTCACTCGATGTCACGCGAAATTCCATAGTTGTGATTGATCGACATTGTATGAGACTGGGTTCCTATCGGTGTTGCCATTTACATGTGTTTTGCTTTTCTATTGCAATGAATTATTCATTCCGAGTATTTGCACCGTTGTTTGCTTTTCTGTGGCAGGCATAATGAACGTTGAGAATATACTTTTCTAAGCCTCCGCAGCGTTGCCACAAATCTTGAAATGAATGAAATGCAGTAAATGTAAATACCTTCTATCTTAACTAATAAATTATATTATATAATGTAGGTTAAAAGGAAGGTAGGTGCATAAAATAATATGATTTTGATTAATATGAATATGCTGAATGCTGACTATGCAATATAATATATTAGTGATACATGGAATATTCTTGAGGAGGCTTAGCCTCCTTTGACTAGCCGCCCCTGATATATATATATATATATATATATATATATATATATATATATATATATATATATATATATATATATATATATATATATATATATATATATATATATATAATATATATATATATATATATATATATATATATATATATATATATATATATTGTGAACTGTGAAAATGATCGTACTCGAATATTTATTTTTATGATAAGGGATGTCGATCAAAAATACAGGGATATATGTCCATATGTCTACCTTTCGAAAAAAAATTGGTTATAGGTTATAAAAAAAACATCAAAATCAATTTGAAATATTAACTTACAGAACGTGTTAAGAGTTTCCTTTCTTCTGGCTTCTTTTCGTCTAGGTATACACTATATATAAAATTTTACGATACCACAACGATCAATCGTTGTGATTTGATTTGGAAATTGATTGTTGTGATATCTTTAAATTTCATATATAGTGTATACCTAGATGAAAAGAAGCCAGAAGGAAGGAAACTCTTAACATGCTCTGTAGGTTAATATTTTGATTTAATTTAGATGTTTATCTATAAATTCCACACCGTTCTGAATGAGAAACAAATTTCGTTTCGAAAGCTGGACATATTGAATAAACAAAGAGTATGTTGTCTTTCTGTATTTTTTATCGACATCCCTTATCATAAATGAATATATATATATATATATATATATATATATATATATATATATATATATATATATATATATATATATATAATCTCTTGATAATTATTAGCAATAACAGGCTTGTTGAATCTTGAAAAACTCGATTTTATTAAAAAGTTGACGTTTCGCCACGACATTCGTGGCTTTATCAAAACTTTGAAAAAAATTGAAATTTCTTTGACATTTATTGATTTGAAAAATTTGAATAGAAACATACTACTATGTTTCACTAAAATTTTTTCGGCTGTGGTCGTTCTTTGTTATTTATTACGTGCTATTCAGTCCAATATTAACATTCAAATTTGTTATTATTAGATGGTAAGGGAAACCACAGAAACCTTTACCCACGTAATGTTCGAAAAAGGTGCAAATTATTTTGATTTTGAAGAGTCAAAGAATAATAATAATAGGGTACTATTTATCTTTTTTTCAACAATTTCTCATTGCGGCTGTGGCCTTCTTTAGTTATTAAAGGTTTCTGTGGTTTCCCTTACCATCTAATAATAACAAATTTGAATGTTAATATTGGACTGAATAGCACGTAATAAATAACAAAGAACGGCCACAGCCGAAAAAATTTTAGTGAAACATAGTAGTATGTTTCTATTCAAATTTTTCAAATCAATAAATGTCAAAGAAATTTCAATTTTTTCAAAAGTTTTGATAAAGCCACGAATGTCGTGGCGAAACGTCAACTTTTTAATAAAATCGAGTTTTTCAAGATTCAACAAGCCTGTTATTGCTAATAATTATAAAAGAGATTAGAAATAGTGCACAGGCAACAATAATTCGAATAAATAATTATATATATATATATATATATATATATATATATATATATATATATATATATATATATAAATATATATTTATATATTATATATATATATGTATATGAATATCTATTTATATATATATATATATATATATATATATATATATATATATATATATATATATATATATATATATATATATATATATAAAATATCTATTTATATATATATATATATATATAAATATCTATTTATATATATATATATAAATATATATATATATATATATATATATATATATATATATATATATATATATATATATATATATATATATATATATATATATATATATATATATATATATATATAAATATCTATTTATATATATATACGTTCGCGGGAACTGGCTATATGACTTCCAATGTGACCGAAATAGCTCTCAGTTATTCAAATCGTTTATGTGAAATTATTTGAATAAAAAATCAAATAGTTTTTAATTCCAGACAGTTAGAATACATCAATTTTCTGAGCAGTTAGACAATACGAAGTCATACACTTTGTGTACAAGTTGTAGTTAAAATAGTTCAGGTCGCTTTTAAATACAAGTCTTATTGCCAATATTATGTAACATCTTAGGGGGCATTCATTAATTAGGTACGTGAGATAATTTTGGCGATTTTTTGACACCCCCTCAACGTTTGGTTAGATGTCGTGAGTTCTTGCTTGACCCCTCTCCCCCTCCTCGAATCTCACGTGAGGTTTTTTAAAATGCATATTTGTTATATGAATGAGTTAATATGTGCTAATTCTATTAGTTCAAGGAAATCAGTAATATTTTATAAATATGTGAAAACTAGTCAGTTAATAATGAATCAATGGTTGTAATAAGTCACAGTTTTTTTCAGTGAAAATTATTAGTGCATCGTATGTTTATTATAGTCTGTCCAGCGACCGTTGGCGTGTACGTCATCAATTGTATATGACGTCGATCGTGAACACTTTTGCCAGACGTAATAAATAATCTCAAATCTAAATAGCTAACCCAATTTTCAACAAAATGAGATATCTTGCATGTTTGACATGGCGGGGATTTTTAGCGCTAAATTCAAATTGACCTTTATTCCCTACCAGAAGTGTCTATCTATATGGAATCCATTTTCATCGATCGATAAATCAAACTTAATTACAAAATCTTCTAGGTTACTCGGCGACTGTCAAACGTGAAATGCCGATTACCGGCGCGTTGGTCGAGAGGGTCCGACAACATTGCAAATTTTTCAATTAAATGACAACTTAACAAACATTCAACTTATTTTCATTACTCGGAATGTTAGGTTTTCTTGAGAGATACATACGATTTGATATGTTAAGAACAGAATATTTGTCGAAATGGATGATCCGGTCACTATCACCATATAACTACTTTCTCAGAAAATTACTTACGACAGATATGAATTTTGACCATTTCGAATTTTATTTATTTGGGTAGGCAGCCTTGCGTCGTTATTTGCGCATGACTGTGACGTACACGCGAACTTAGACTGGACAGACTATATAAAAGATTATGGTATTATTTTTTTTATGAATAATATTCACATCATACCGTATATGAAGAAGAAATATTCACTCCAAAAAAAGTATTTACTGTTAATAAATATTTATCAATAGTTAACGAATAATGTTAGAAAAGTACTTTTTCGTATTTAATAAATGAATAGGGGCCTCGGTAGACCAGCGGTGAGAGAATACCGCCTTGTACCGTTTGTTGACCGAGGATGTGGGTTCGAGTCCCACCTTGCTCTTGGGTGTTGTGTATGTCCTGAATTTAGTGGTTCTAATTATAAGATTAATTGTTGGGTAATGTGCATCGTTCACAAGCCCATTGGCCATTCGGAACCGGCGTTAAACTGTAGGTCCCTAGAGTTAAAAAAAAAAAAAAATAAATGAATAACTTGTTTCCGACCAAATGAATTTATTTATAGTTAATAAATTATTACATCAGTGCATAATTAAACCGCGATGAATATTTTCATGAATGATTCAGCTATATTTCAGTGGAGAAATATTTTTTACTTAAGTTTTTTGCAATTTTATACTTTTTCTTGCGAAAACAAAAATTACGTGATATTTGATGAGACCACGTGAGATTGAGTGAAATTTTCCTCGACCCCCTCTCCCCCCTAAACCCCTCACGTAATTAATGGATGCCCCCTTACCTCAGTTAAAAGCGAAATTTTTTTGATATATTGGGGTAATGATTGAAGTGATTTCACATATTTAGTATTTTCTTTATATTATAGATACTTATTTCAAAACCCATTTGGAAAAGCTGTATGAGATACTAAACTGAGAGAGTTCTCTACTTTCTCCCCTTTTATCTCTCTACAAACGTTTTAAAAATGTTGGTGTGTTTGTCTTGCTTACTAATACGCTGCAGCACAATAATAAATTAAATGGACAGCGTATTATTCCAAACAAATGCTACATGCCAACAGCTAACATGTTTACATCAATAATTACCAACATCATCACAATCTTTCAGAAGAACTCATAATGAAATCCTATATATCCTGTTTTGAAATACTTGCAACGTAATAAGAATTCAGAAATAATAGTTTAGTTTCTTCTTTTGTTCTTCATATTTGCGATTTGATTCAATGCAACTAGCCCGTATGACATACTTACATTTTCCATTCTTCTTGCTGCAATCGTTTTTACAATTCAATGCAGATTTGTTCGGGTACGTTCTTCCATCTTTTCCACAAAGTGGTTTATAATCGGTCGATTGTTTACATTGCGTTTTGCATTCAATTTCGGCATTTTCCGATGTCGAACTGGACCCTTCATTCTCACCTAATGCAGCTGAGTCTACTAATGTTATTAGAAACACTGAAAATTGATTTTGAACAATTTAGTTCGATAATATATATTCTATTATTTTTCATGACTATAGTTATTTAATAAACTCGTTTATTAATGACAGCGATTAATGGTTGAGATATTTTAACGCGCTCGCTCCGCTCGCGCGTTAATAGTTCGAGACCATTAATCGCTACAATAATAAACGAGTTTATTACAAGAATTTTCCGTCAACCTCATAATGAATTGAGTAAAAATTCTTGATTGAAATAAATTTTTATTTTGCATAACAGATACATTTGACACAATATAAATTTCTATGTTCATTTGGGTATATTTATATTTTATGCTCCCGATGGAACAATTTGAGAAATTCATAGATGGAATTTTAGACATGTGACATTCTGAATAGTTCACATAACCTACAATATCCGCTAAGGAATATGTGGAACTGGTGGAAGCTGAAGTGTTTATTACTTTCGAACGATTATTGCATAACATTTTTTCCGCAGTTTCTACTTTATTTTGTATAGAGTTAAATTTTTCGATTTGAATTATGAATTCCTTTTCTCTGTGGAATAAAGGTACAGACACAGAATGATTCAACTATTTCGTGCTGAATACTTCTGTGTTTGGTTGCCTATGACAATCATACATTAAAATGGGTAATTAATGATCAATTTCGTGTACGTTAAAGTAAGCTTTTATTTAGACGTCGACGAAAAAAAAATTTAACGATATCCATAGAATATTAAATCTCATACACGAATACACACGCATACATCTTCGAATGTGAAATTCGTTCCACTCAAGAGTATAAAATATCATGAAAATTGACTATCGAAAAAACAAATTGAACACATTCAATGCCAAATACATTTCATCTTATACAATTTAATGTAGTCTAAAATGATATATGATGTCCTCTCATACAAGCAACAATACTAAACTTTCAAATTGTTTAAGAGTTCCTCAAATGAAATGATTAAGAGTTAAACATTATTTAAACTCACCCGCTGAAAGTAAAATAACAAATTTCACCATTTTCAATATTTTTTTCAACTTCTTACTACAGTGAATATGAGAGAATGCGTTGAGATGTTCAATTTCAATAAATTAAAATCTTCACGTAGGCGAGGTTATCAAATCCACTGAATGTATAGATGGTAAGGTCACCACTTGAGCACTAATCTACAAATAGATATAAACGATGAACCGGCTCTAAGTGTGAAGGTTATATGTTCAAGGGAATACGAAATTCACCTCAGAGGTTATTGTGGAGTCAGGTGGAATTAAATAGCCAAGAAGTTCATTTCTGTTCTTCATTAATATAATATATAGGCACCTAAGTAGATGTTAGGAATATGCCTTTCGATTGTTTAAATTATTTAAAACATCTTCAGGGGTCTCTAATTTTCTCGTTGTGTTTCAAGATTTGCTCATCCAGATTGAGTTAGTAGGTAAAAATTTCTTAAATGAATTGAATTAATATCTGAGTTTGAAACATATTTTCAAACATAAGTTAATACAATTAAGTTATTAGCCACCAATATGGATTACAATGAAAGTCTTATCGATAAGCTCAGTGGGAAAAAACGAATAAAGAATCTATTGCATTCAATATGTGTGTTTCATTTTAAAGTTTAAACTTTATTCTGAATTGAATGAATGCAATGGAAGTACACTTCAGTGGTTCCAACTATTTTCCTCAGTTGGCACCATTTTAATGTAGAGATTTCATGGTTTTTTCTGATTTTGAATATTTACGCATTTCCAAAGAATCTACTGAATGAGATAGAGGATTCAAATTTGATGCATGGTTAGAGTATACGTCAGAAAAATGCATACTGTAGGTTTCAATTGATTTCTTCTACCGCTGCAATTTTTATTTCTAAATTTCAATCATTTTTGAGGATTTTACAGCACCACAACTTCAGTTAGAAGGCTGAATATTTTCAAGTGATTTCGGTTGATGGTAGAGGTGTTATTTAAGAGTTCAATATGGTTTTTCTCACTTCCGTAATTTTTATGTGAATATTATTCGAGCTTTGTGTATGTCTTCATTACCTCCAAATTCATTTAGGGAGTTCCGAATTTGTATGTAAGAAAGCACAGATGACAGGAAAATACGAGCTCTGCTCAGAGGCAGATTTACCAGCAGGCTGAGAAGGCTGGAGCCTAGGGCGACAGATTTCAGGGGCAGCAAATTTAGGGTTAATATTTTTAACTTCCCACTAAAAAAACTAAAACCTTTCAAGAATTGGAAAGTTGTTGTTTTCGCTTCGATTTTCTTCAGATCTCGACGTTTCGAAGTAGGTACTAGAAAGCATTTATGACTATTTTTACGATAATATTTGTATGGCTGTATGTGTGTGTTTGTATGTAAACCTCTAATAACTTTTGAACAGGTCAACCGATCGCAATGCAGCTTGCGGCATTATATAGAATTTCACTGAAGTTAGATTTCCTGTGAATTGCAATCGATTTGGCACAGTTGATTTTAAGAAATCGCAAGAAAAAATTTTTCAAAAAAATTTTTTTTTGAAATACCTCTCAGACTACCAAACCGATCGATTTCAAAATATACTCAGCTGTCTTCCTTATCGAACTACGTCGATTGAGCCAAAGAGCCTAAAAATCGGTTGATCCATTCGGGAGATATTGTAAACTTTAAGTGAACGCAAAAAAAATTGTTTGATTTCGTTTATCGAATGTACATTATTGGGTAAATAGTATTAACTTATACCTTACACATATTGCGCTTTTACTATCTCAGAAATAGGCCCAAAAAATATTTCTTGTGCAATCTCACCTAAATCGTTGGATAAATCGTAGGAACTGACACATTAGTTCACAATCATACTAATAACACATAAAGTTACAATTTAATTGACAAGAAAATTGTAACTAATATGATTGTAAACTAGGGTATCGAATTATTAAGGTTGGTAGGCCGCACAATTTGAATAGCGTACTAGCGGAAAACATTTAAATTCGACACTGGCTCTGCTGCTAAAGTATTTTTTTTAATAACAATGTGAACATCCCTATAGTCCCCTAGAGCTAAGCTCCTATACATTAAAATCAAAAAGAGTACTTACAGTTAAAATTGTTCACTTTTTCACCTTTTCATGAATTCCATAGTGAAACAGTTAGTAGCTCCATTTAACTTGTTTTTATTTAAAGGTCAACGTACATTTGTGAATTGATCGAAAGCAACATCCTACTTTCAGTGTACTGAAATTAGTATATTATTAATACAATCAATAGTTATGTCGTGATGTAAATGTTTTAATTATTCACAGTACCAGTTTCAGTCAGCTAGACTCCAGTACGTGGAATATCGACATGCAAGAACTGGAATATAATCCATCTAGGAAAGATCTTACGGATGCTAGAATACATCATTTACTAGCCGAAGAATTAGTTAAGCCATACAGACGGGTGAGTTTTTGTCCAGGATATATTTTGATTCTGTTGATTTCATATATCATCATTTTTATGAAGGTGGGCATTGTTATAATATTTTAATGACAGATATTGGTAAAAGTAGCGTCATTATAGAAATATCTTGAAAAATTCCCCTCGCTTTCCGACGATAAAAGAAATTGTTTTGTTAATTAGGTACACTTTTTTTATTTTAAATTTATTGAAGCATAGGTTCAACAAGGGTGAGAGGTAAACTACTAACCCTTGTTGAACCTCTGGTAATTTGTAATACCCAGCGATTATATTACAATTTACCGATCACCATGTAACAAACCGAGAAAATAATTTCAACATTTAAGTTTGAGTATGTAATACCTATGTAGGTATCCAATTAGATCTTCACAATGCTGTAAAAGGTCGACATTAAAGTTTATAGGTTTTGGTCTTTAGACAAGTGTTTTATTACTTTTTTAATTTATTAACATTCAAAAACGCAAAAAATAAAACAATGGGGCCAATTATAGACTTGGTGAAGACTCTTCAGGGTTAATTAGTCAAAAACGATGATGATGATGACTCCTATTAGAGTGGACAAAATTTATGAAATCTGATAAGGTCCAAAGAGATATCTATTGTTCTATAGTTACAGTTATTTGTCATTTGTGTATGAATTCTGATGTTGCCTGAATAGCAAGCACTCTTGGAATGTTATTTTATTATTCTCAATGCTAAATTAATTTTCCTTGCTTTGGATGATAAGATTGGTTAGATCAGGGATCGGCAACCTGCAGCCCGCGGCCCTTTCCAACTTTTTACTCGACTCGCCGAAGCACCAATATAATTTTAGGAAAAATCAACAAACTTCAAGATTTTTATGCGAAAGAAATGGACATATTGATATTTGAAAATTCTTCAAAATTTGATATTGTAGAAGCACCGGACAATTTTCAACTAGAGTTAATTGATTTGCAATCTATCAATGTATATGAAAATAATTTTGATGAGAATAATTCAATTCCATTTCATTCAAATCTACCAGAAAATTAGTTTTCCAATTTAAGAAATTTTGCAGAAACAATAGAATAAAATTTGTATTTTGTCAAGCACCTATTTATGCGAATTAACATTTTCAAGAATGAATTTCATAAAATCAAAATATAGAACGAGGTTGACGAATGAAAATTCACAAAACTTGTTGAGGATCTAAGTATCCCAAACACAAACGGACTTAAATGAATTATCAAACAATATTCAAGTACAAAAAGCGCACTGAATTTTAAAGAATGAATAAAATGAAAGATAAACTATTTTCCTTAATATTTTATATATTTTATATTTTCGTATTTATATATTTTATATTTACATATTTATAAATATGTTATTATAATTGTATTTTCTTTTTTTTCTCTTTTAAGATTTGTAAATTTTTGTTCTCTGACATTATTATCATACAGCATATCAATAAAAAATTAATTTTTTCTATGTTTATTGTTAATAACATTTATACGGGTATATGATATAAAAGCCCTATTTAAGTTACATTTGAATGTGCGGCCCGCATAAAAAATTTTATTTCGAAAATGGCCCGCCGCCCAAAAAAGTTTGCTGACCCCCGGGTTAGATCATTTTTGTTTCAATCAGTTACTTCATTTGACCATTGCAAACTGTATTATAATTGTGGAATTTATACAAACATTCAAAAAAATTGTTATTTTGCAGCATCGAAGATTAAGCTACAGTCGACATGCAGTCAACGATCGGGACTTATCAACTCAAGTCAATTATAGGATGCATTTCAATATAAGGAGATTGGTTGCCGATAAGAAACATCACCATAGCAAACGACACAGCAAAAGACTGAACAAGGTATAATTCAGTTTCACCAAGAGTTACTTGGTGATGTGATTTATAAAAAAAAACTTGGTTCTGAAGGTAGTGAAGATATTTGGTTATTTAACTACTTCTTTAAAATTTAAAACGAGTTTTTTGAACTTGTATACACGTTGAGCACCTCGTGCCCACCGGTGGACATTTTTTGATTGACTCAGGGACCACGTGCCCACCGGTGGACATTTTAGTGATTGACTCAGGGAACACGTGCTAACAGGTGGGCACTAGGCAAACTAGGTTTGGTTTGAGTTGCCAGTGTTCACTGGTGGCCACGATATCGATTAGTTTTCATATACGTATCTGAAGTACTGTCCTAGATGCAAGTTTACTTGATTGGGGGTCGGGCAGATTGTGACAATAAAGGGAATAAACTCGTAGTCAAAAACAAATTTTTTTTTAAATCTTGGAAATGCAAAAGGATAGTATTTTTTCATTACACTTACCATATAAATTTACGATGCACTTGAAAATTTGAAATACACATTTGTGTGTTATTGCAACCTTCTGTATGTATTTTCTGCATATGAAGCCCGTTGCTCGAAACGAAACTTTTTATAAAAAGGAGAGTATCTCTTCCTTGTCACTCCCCTCTAACCCAAGACTTATTTTGTTTTATGAACTTTTTTTAGTTGATACGAAAGGGCTGTTTCTTGATGTTGAAGCTTCTGTGGGAGAACCAACAGTTTTACTCAGAATAGGTCTATTTGTTGATATATCGGGTCGTTTCTGAATAACTATGTTGAATTCTCCAGGTTTGTTTTTGTTTGTTCTCCAATTCATTCACTTCTTCTTGTAATTTTTTTTCCATTAGGGGTCTTCTACGATCCATTATTAACTATATATAATTACTTCAGTTTTTGAGGTCACTCTATATCAGTTCTCGTTCACTTTACTACTCGAAAATGTCTTATTATGTCTTATTTACGCATATACTATTAGTTTATATTTGTTTCAGGGAATTTCTGGCACAACTTTAGCATAAACCTATAAAATCGAAATACCTTATAACACGTATCCACTGGTGGACACGCGGTCCCAGAATGTAAATTTACTGACAGGGACCGCGTGTGGTCATCGTCATGAATATAGAAAAAACTTTTGAAACTTTTCAAAAACACACGTAACAAAAAGTTCTACATATATTTAATTGATTCATATTGAATAAAGGTGTAGTCCCAGTTGCACATCTACCGTTGAGAACGCGGCGCTCAACGTGTTATCTAACGTATGTAGTGAATCTTATAAAATTGGATATTTGTATATGCATATATGAGATCTCGAAACTCACCGTTTGATCAATCATCACCAAACGTGGCACATTTATGTAGTTTTTTGATGGAGTAGATATTTATTCAAAATAATTATGTTCTGTTTTTTCAGTAAAAATAAATTTTTTAGAACGCGTGACTGGTCTGGCGCATTCGCCATTATTCATTGAAATTGAGCCGCAGCAACGTTTGTCCGGGCAGCTATTACACTTTGAATAATATCACACTAAAACACCTCATCTAAGAGAAAAGATCTTTTTTTATATTATAGGTATGTAGTTATTTTTTTTCGTATTCCCATACTGTTATTTTGATTTAACGGTATTCAGATGACAATTGAAAAGTCAGTGTTAACGGCCGCCAGCCGTTAAATTTCATAACGGCCGGCGGCCGTTGAGAAATCACTTGTTCAAATATTTATTTCATAACATCATTCTGCTTACAATAACAACATTGAAATCTTGGTTCACAGCGAGTTGGGAGAATAAACCTCTGATTTTCATTTCTCATAGGCTAATAATACATCTTCATTAACCTCCTTCACATTCTTGCTTTTACGCCACATTTCAAAATTTTCATATTCTTTTTGATATCGCTCTTGAGTTATTTTCGGCAGTTAATCAACACTGCTGCGCTGCACTGCACATGATTCTCCCAATATTTCTAAAGGAATTTGATTTTGTTCCTCAATTTCATCAATTTCATCCATGGTCGTCGTTAAAGCGAACTTGAGAACACAAAAAACTGACGTTGTTTATAAAACTGTCAAACTGTTCCATGACAACAGAGTGCACGACGTTGGGATTTTTCTGTAGAATTGCGAGGTACGGGGTTTTTTCTTTCTTCGGAATCAAAATATAATCTTTCAACGGGATTATGAAAAATTTTTAACGACACACGGCCTATACGCAAATAACGGATTCGGTTAGTTATAATCCTCGGCTGCGCCTCGGATTACAATATCCAACCTCATCCGTTATTTGCTACATAAATCGGCCTTGTTACGTTAATAACTATAAAGTTCACTTCAAAGATACTACTTTGTCTCATTCATGTATATAACATATGCCCTGTTTTTTTTATTTTCGTTAAAATATTTTTCAAATGTTATTCTATCGAAATTGAACAAATGTTGAAAATTAACTACTTAAATAATCTGAAGTAGTTGTATTTATGAAGAACGATTACAATTCTACACGACAGCAGTTGAATATGAGCATTACAATAATTTTGGTAACTTTAATTGAATAATCAAATCATGAAAAATATATAAGTTGACAATGGTCAATTTAATATACCTACTTCATAAAGTGAACAAGGAAAATTCTTCAATTATTTAAAAAATTATCAAACAACTTTCCAAGGGAGCTGGTTATGTGTATTTCTCGACGTGAATTCTACATTCACAATCTAACAGCGAATTGTAGAAATCGTCAAGTCACCCCGACTCAAAATCTGCATACAGCTGTTTCGATCTTATTAGATCATTTTTATTGTCAAATTCATTCATTATTATAGAAGAATCACTATTAGTAACCGATCTCCACTGATAATATCTGTTATATGCTTATTTCATGTATATACGGATAAAGAAAATACATAAATCCTCATCTTTATTTCAGGATGGAAAGCAGAATCATGTCAGTTTTCCAGAATTCCAACAAAATGGCAGTGCAAAGCAATTTTCTCATGGTAAGTTGTTTTTTCCCTAGAAAAAGATTTGAGTAATCAGTTCGATTCGAATAAGAAACACATGAGATCTGAAAATGTGGAAACCTAAGATTATTCGAGTAATTTTCATTTGATAATGTTTTGATATTAATGCATACAGATATATGGAAATTTTGATTATTATTAATTATTATTGTTTTTTTTCAACATTCGGGAAATCATATCTTGAATCTTAATGATACCGAAAAGTTCAGATCAAATATTACATCTGAACGAAAAAAATATGAATTGTTCATAATGTCTAGGAACCGTATCTTTCAAGGATAATAGAAAGCTGATAATCTTTTATCAGAATATCATTTAATATTTGAATTTGATGGTAAAATTGACGAATACAACTTGATTATCGGTTAATAAGTCGTATTCTTCACAAGAAAAATATTCTCAAGGACTGTGATTGAATTTAAAATACATTTCAAGTAGGTCAATGATTTTCCTTAGACATTTTTATGCACTGCCATATATTATTTCAATATCCTAATCGAAAATGTGTTCTTGTGTTCCAATATTTATACAGATAGATCTTATATTATGCTTCGTTTTGTAAATTTATAGAAAACTATAAACTGGTTCCTGTATATATACTGATCAATTATCTTCGGATTTTCCATTAGAAGGAAAAACAAGGTCTATTCAGATCTTTAGACTATTAATTCCATTATTTAACTGATGAAATTGAGAGTTTTGTCAGTTATGTTTCAACTTATATGCTTTAATGATAAGTAACTATGTTCAGACAAGTACCTAGTGGATGATTTCAACTACTGAAAGCAAACGAGTATGCTGTTTAATTTTCATTCATGGAAACTTCCAAACAAACTATGAAACGTCAATGCTTAAAACCAGAGCTTTCAACGCGTATGATGACTTTTCATTATTTAGGCCAAAGTATGTTGTACTAAGTAATACTTATAACAAATAATCACGATATTACCTCTAGGTACATTTTCAAAAGATCAGAAGACTAACCTTGTGCAGCAAACCATTTTTGTTACTTTATAAGAAGCACATCATTTATTTTCTCATTTCAAGTATTACAGTTAAAACTCAGTGTTCCTGATTTTTGGAACGAAGGTCCTTCACGCAGCTTGCGGTAGGAGTTGACTGAGAGAAAACGTCACGTAACGATTGATAAGTTATAAAGTGTTTCGTCGGTATACAGCAACAGATGGATGTCGGCATGCCGTCAAAGATAATATTGAAATAGGAGGTGATTTATATCGTTGAAAGGGTGTGAAGATTTCAGACGAAGAAAGTAAAATACACACAAAAACACACAAACCTTGGCATTCTCTTTCCCGGATTTCTAAACAATACAAACTTGAAAATTTTGTGAATATATTGATGTCTATGAAGTTTTGCGGGCACAACTAATAAAGTTCAATATATTAATAGGAGGAATTTATAAACTTGTTTTCATTTTGAATTATACGTGAATTATATTGTCTCATTATTGCAATTTTGTAGTAAAGATTCGAGAAATGGAAGCAAGTAGCAAGTATATGTAATACAAACTTGAAAAAGTGAGTTAATAAAATTGTATAGCTTGATACAAGTATTTGCTGTTTACATACGTTTATCTACAACCGTGCGTAAATTATGTTTTTACACGCCCATATTAGTGCGGTAACTATTACTTTAACGCACTAGTGCGGTAAAAAATTATTAAACAAATTTTTTTGAATTTTTATTGAAATGATAATTATTGGCAATTTTAAATTAACACACAAACATAACTTAAAAATTTAACAACTTTGAATAATAGCACCAAAGCGACTTCTTCTCCTTGAACTTATCTTCAAAATAGGCAATTAATACATCTTCATTAATGTTATCTACTTTTTTATGGGAGCACTATTCGATTAACATATCATAGGTCTTTTCGTAGCGAATTCCGGATTTCTGTGGTAGCAAGTTCGCCGTAGCAGCTTCAACTAGCCGTGAAATCTCCATATTTTCGACTGACATTTTGACTGACATCTTCAAAGTGGCATTGCTTTTTTTTGTCGCTATGACATCTTAATTTTCATAACAATAAAAAAAGTTAAAATATTGCTGGTGACCAAGTTGGGAAATTTTAGACTATAATTAATTTGTATTTATCAAAACGAACGGTTGTAGATAAAATAGTATACATAAATCGCGTGGTAAAGGTTTTTAAGCACACTTAAGTGAATGAAAAGACTCGCCTGCGGCTCGTTTTTCAAACTTCACTTAGCGTGTACTGAAAACCTAGTTACCACACTTATTATGTAATATACTATTAATGTGTATGTGATTCGAGTATTCACTACATTCCCACATTACAGAGAGATAATAGTGTAATCACTTGTTCGGCGTCAACAAAACTACGGAAAAGCATAAGAAACTGAGTCCACAGACCGCACACGATTTCTTTATTTCTCCAAACACAATATTTATCTTAGTTCAAATGAATTGGTGTGAAAATGTGAAAAAACGTTTGATGAAAAAATAACCTCGAACAAAACGCCAAAATTAGCTTTCCGAACGTTTATTCGAATTAAATGTTCCAATTGCCTGTAACAAATTCATAACTCAGTCAAGATGAATTTTCATTTAGACATACAAAAAATATGAAATTTCTTTCTCATCGCCAGATTACATTAGTGAGGTTCTACAGGAACATGATAGAAATTCAAAATCTATTAAGGAAGACTGGGATAGCCCTATCACTTTCACTGCAAAATCATCACGTAAGTAGTTACCATTACGGTGTAATATTTAACAACATTTATTGAGTAATTCCAACAAATAAATAAACATCTACTGAGTTCATATATATATATATATATATATATATATATATATATATATATATATATATATATATATATATATATATATATATATATATATATATATATAGATATATATACATATATATATATTATTTATTCGAATAGTTGTTTGCCTGTGATCTATTTTTAAACTCTTGAATAATTATTAGCAATAACAGGCTGGTTTGAATCTTGAAAAACTCGATTTTAATAAAAAATTTGACGTTCCACTATGATATTCGTAATTGAAATTCTTTGACATTTATTTGATTTAAAAAATTGAAAAAAACAGGGCTGCTTAGTATATGCTATTCAGTTCAATATTAACATTCAAAATTGTTATCCACCAGATGGTAAGGGGAATACCAAAGAAACCCTTACCTACGCAATGTTTGAAAAATAATAATAAAAGGGTACTATTTATCTAACAACAAAGAAATGAGTCATGGGAAAACATTAAAGAAGTGGAGTAGAATTATCGGTATAGACGCTTATATGGAAGCAGCCGTTGACAACGTGTTTCGGACTTCTTTGGTCCTCATCAGAACGGCGTAGCCAAGTATTGGATTGAAAATTTGAAGATGAAAAAAAGTACACTAAACAATATGCTGAGATATGGAAGATAATCACACAATGGTGGTTTATTGTCTGAACTCTCCGGTATGGGAGATTTGGTCAAACGTTGCCACGGAGGCGATTAATGCTATCCGCGAGATCTAAGAACGAGTAAATAAACAATAACAATGAAATTAGTTGCTCTACCTATTTAATATTTTCCAGCAACTAATTTCATTGTTATTGTTTATTTACTCGTTCTTAGATCTCGCGGATAGCATTAATCGCCTCCGTGGCAAAGTTTGACCAAATCTCCCATACCGGAGAGTTCAGACAATAAACCACAATTGTGTGATTATCTTCCGTATCTAAGGATTTTGTTTGTTGTACTTTTTTCATCTTCAAATTTTCAATCCAATACTTGGCTACGCCGTTCTGATGAGGACCAAAAGAGTCCGAAACACGTGTCAACGGCTGCTTCATTATAAGCGTCTATACGCGATAATTCTACCCACTTCTTTAATGTTTTCCCATGACTCATTTCTTTGTTGTTAGATAAATAGTACCCTTTTTATTATTATTTTTCAAAACATTGCGTAGGTAAGGGTTTCTTTGGTTTCCCTTACCATCTGGTGATAACAATTTTGAATGTTAATATTGAACTGAATAGCATATACTAAGCAGCCCTGTTTTTTTCAATTTTTTAAATCAATAAATGTCAAAGAAATTTCAATTACGAATATCATAGTGGAACGTCAAATTTTTTATTAAAATCGAGTTTTTCAAGATTCAACCAGCCTGTTATTGCTAATAATTATCAAGAGTTTATATATATATATATATGTACATATATACATTTCTATATACATGAATGACTATGAAATATTGGCTGCTCCAGGAGATTTCTTCGATAATAAAAACATAAAAATGGCCACAACAAACGATAGAAACATTAGACAGCTGTTCCGGACTTATTGGATGCTCCTCAGTACGGTCCATCTACTGAATGTGTTAACTATCCAGATCTTGGAGAAACGAATATTTCATATTCGTTTTCATAATTTTACCCTGAATAGGAAATAAAGCGGAGCGTTTGCGACTGCGTGGTGTACTAACAAACCGAGACATCAAACGATGTACTTATGATTACTCTTACCCGGAAAATGGTTGCCACATATAGTGTGATGGACGCATGAGTTTTTGATGCCAGAACTATCCATCTGACTTAGGCGGTCCGTTCCTGATATATTCCGGCAGATGGCGCGTGTCATGTTTACGTGTACTACTTCTATTCTCTGGAATAGGTACGAGTAACATGATCCATATGGTTACCATTACCACTTTCGGTAGAATGGCAATACTGAGGAACATCCATTGAGTCCAATACAAATTTATATTGTTCCTATCGTTTGAAGTATACATCCTGATGTTTCTAACATTTACCACTTAAGGATGGATCGGAATGTCGTTGGAGTCGAGACTCATGTAACTTTCCTAGCCTTCACTAGAGGGTTTATTTGATTAATTTCGATTTTTTGAATGAATGTCTCAGTAGTTTATAAATACATACATATATATTCATATATATATATATATATATATATATATATATATATATATATATATATATATATATATATATATATATATATATATATATATATATATATATATATATGTATATATATATATATATATATATATATATATATATATATATATTAGGGTTGTAACAGAGCTCCGCTTCTACCTCCGCAACTACGGAACTTCCGCAAAAAATCGTACCTCCGCTTGCGCATTCGCATCCGCAAAATTTTGGCGGAGTTGTAACGGAGTCATATCTACCACGTTGAAATACATAAAATCAGACACGAATCAGAATTTCCAGAACATCATTCGAAAGCATAAATTCCAGATTTTGTGACCTTCCAAACAATACACTGTATTATCTTGCTACATAATTGGACCAAGAAGTGTTGGTGATGACGAAGCTTCTATTATCAAAAAACCTAGACAAGAATCAAATCTGAAGAAGTATGGAGCGTGCACAAGCTTCCAGATTTTACCACCAACACAAAGTTTGCATTCCAATCTGGCTGTTGTATGTTGAAAGATAGTAGTGGCTACGGAAAAGGAAATAGAAAATGATCCTTTATTATGGTAGAGATTTAACACTAAATATGAAGTTTTTCTCCCATTGTTCGCACTTACTTAAAAGCTGCAAAACTGTTGTTTATTAAATATAATATGATTTTTAATAATTTTGATTACTACTTAGTATGTATGGTATCAGTGGCGTAGATAGAGGGGGGGATCAAGGGGATCAATCCCCCCCATGAGCCTACGATAATTATAACAGAACTGAATAAAAGTCTTCGTATATAATTATGTACGTATAGTACCTTTACATGAAATTCTCTGATGCTTTTATGTATGTGCAATTATAAAATGATTTTGTGACGGCTATGCAATTGAGTATTGTATAGTTTCCGCGCTTCGGACATGCCGACCAATCAGAAATGGACATAATTTTAACATTATGAACTAACTAGTAGTTTTGAGCATTATTCAATGTTGAAATAGTAAGCTTAATCGGTCACTATGAACAAAAAAGTGTTTGAAAAGTTCAAATGGCTCTAATGGAAAATTTTCCTTTCGAAAGGAAGAAGTAAACCAAAATCTCCACGCTCTTCTCTTTCTAAATTGTATACTATACTAACTATTAAACAAAAGTTCTCGAGCTTTTGTTCAATGGTGTAGTATTATATCTAAAGTAGTTTAGCTCAATAGTATAGGTAGTATAAAATTTAGAAAGAGAAGAAGTGCGATAAGGGTTTGGTTGACTTCTTCCTTCGTACATAAAATTTTCCATTTCAGCCATTGAATTTCAAACACGTTCATGAAAGATTTTCAATTAATATTTAATACTTCAAATATTTTTTAATGTAGAGTAGCTATCAAAATATGAGCTCTTTGAAAAATAGGACTAAATTTTGGCTTTGATTGTCAATTCAATTACTCCATAATATGTTGAAGTTAATAAAAATTGTCGAGTTAGTAAAAATTTTCTTGCGATGGCGTATAATCCATTTCTGGACTTCTACATCATGGATCTTGGAGAAAGATTTACTAATCATGAGAATACAGTCTAGTTTACAAGTGCTTTTGTTTTCAACTTTTTTCATCAGTTTCGGAAGAATATGAGCAAATAGCATGTAGATTGTTTTTCAAGAAAATTAAGTTCCGTTCGCGAAAATTATAAAAGTCATAAACAATTTACTGAAAGAAAAAGAAAACAGTTTGTTTTTCAAATATCTCAAAAACTAATTGATATTTTGATATCTAAATAAAGATACAAAAAGAGGAGGAAATTTCCTATAAGAAATTTCTCTCCTCCCGGAACTGTAGGATAAGTATTTATAATTTTCTCAGAGGGATAAAAATACGGCCGAAAACAGGTAATCTTGCGAAAGTCGCGCCCATTTGGGACACATTATTTTACTATATTAAATATGAAAATTAAGGAATGAAAAACTTCAGGTTCTTACTGGATAGGTATAAATGAACAATAATCCAGCGACAAGTTTTTAACGCTATTTTTCGCGGATTAGTTATGCAATAGTTTTCTATTGCTTGAACAAGAACATTGCAAGTGTGTTAACTGTTAAACTATAAATCTGATATCCTTTCTTGGAGCTAGTTTCGAAAGACCCAGTTACAAAATTAGATTTTTTAGTTTTTTATTAACAATTTACTTAAATGCAAAATTACACACTCTGATCATAACTTTTTTCCTGATTCTCTTATAAACAACGCATTTATTTATAACAATTTTTTAAACAATAGAAGATGAAAATTGAAAACAACCATTTTCATGTAGCTTCCGATGATAAAGAACGGACCATAAAATTTATAAAAAAAATTTCATTTTGATTTTGCAAAACCACGTAAATGATAAAAACTGTTAATTAACTATCACCGATTTAGTAACTTTTCATATTTGATATTGTTAAAAATAATGTTTATTGTTGAAGTGTCCTAAATGGGCGTGACTTTCCGAAACGAAGTTACCCCTTTTGAGCCGTATTTTTACATCTCTGAAAAAATTATGAATATTGATTCTACAGTTGAGAAGTTGAGAATTTCTTTTGGGAAATTTCTTCTTCTTTTTAAATATTTCTTCAGATTTCAAAAATCTCAATTATTTTTTGACATATTGGCAAAAAAACAATCTTCTTTTTTTTCAGTAGATATATTGTTTATAACTTTCACAATTTTTGCTTGCGAATTTTTAATTTTCTCAAAAAACATCTACATGCTACTCCAAATCGAATGACACTTTGCTTTTATTTTTCCGAAACTGCTGAAAAAGGATGAACAAAAAAGCACTTATTGACTAGACTATTTTTATTAACTCCAGGGACCTACAATTTAACGCCGGTTCTGAACGGCCAATGGGCTTGAACCTAAGTGATTACCCAACAGATTAATTTTTGAACCACTAAATTCCGGACACACACAACACCCAAGAGCAAAGTGGGACCCGAATCTAAAATCCTCTGTTTACAAGCGATACACCTCACCGCTGGGCTACCTCCTTAACTAGACTAAATATATAAAAAACAATTTCGGTGTTTTTCAAGCATGATTTATACGAAGTTGACAAAGCAGCTGATAAATTCATCAAAACTGACAAGTTTCATCAAAAAATTTTTTACTGCCACACCTGCTGTTGTCATTACTTGAAAGTGTGGAAGAAATATTTAATACGTCAAGGCGATGTTAAGCCTAATATTGATGAATAATAATGAAATATTATTTTTATCATCATAAATAAAACTTTAGACGAAAAACTTATGAAATTTTACACAAAGTCATATCCCCCCATCGCAAAAAGCTATCTACGCCACTGTATGGTATACATTATATACATGCGTTGTATATTATTTGAAATTAAGATTTTTGACTATCTATTACTTCAAAAAATCATGAATTCATATTTTTCCACTTCCACTTTCACCTCCGCTTCCGTTAACCTCCGCATCCGCCTCCGCCTCTGCTAAGGAGGCCTCCGTTACAACCCTAATATATATATATATATATATATATATATATATATATATATATATATATATATATATATATATATATATATATATATATATATATATATATTTATATATATATATATATATATATATATATATATATATATACATATATATATATATATTTATATATATATATATATATATATATATATATATATATATATATATATATATATATATAAATATATATATATATATATATATTTATATATATATATATATATATATATATATATATATATTCATGATATGGATTTGAAAAAATATGCTTATCATAGTTATGATTGCTTAAAAAAACGCTTTTCATAATATATACCTAATGTCAGTAGTATGACTACAATATCCAGTCCCACAACTGAGAAAACAATAAAATGAATAAATACTTAGGTTTTTTCCAGTTTAAATCTTTCACTTTAACATGGAATAAATATTCAGAGGAACAAACTAAAAATAAATTACTAAATAAGTGAAGATCATATTTGAAATCATTTTTATTCATCCTTCTTTCTTCAAGTTTCAGAAATAATATATCGCGAATAATTTCCTATCGTATCAGAACTAACCAATTCGTATTTTAGCAAGCACAGAAACCGACGTAAGCGGCAGTTTTGCGAGTCAGAGCGTTCCTCTTATGGGAAATAAAAACAAAAAACCGACCGCCGCTGAAGTTCTCCTGCCTTGGAAAAGAGAACGATTGGCATTATTGCATGGTACGAAAGTACTGGGTACTATTTGAATTTAGAAATTGTTACCGGTCACTCAACACAAGTAGTTATGTAGAATAGCAGCAATTACACTATGTAGCAAATTGAAAATGTTTCCATGCGTTACAAAAATCAAAATTAATTTATATTTAAACATAGTAAATTGAAGGAAACTTTATTTTATTATGTTTATTTTCACTATATTTAAAAAAAAAAAAAGAAGTTATATACCCACTGCTATTGCAATTTCGGTCACACAACTATCATCGGGTAGATTGAGACTCAATCACACTGTAAAAGCATCAACATGGAATATAAGGAGAGCAGTAGGGAAGTTATCGAGAGAAAAGACTGGTAGCTTACTACCAGCACAGTGATATATATACAAACCGAAAATCGTCATTGTCAGTTTGAAAATGAAAACTAAAAAAATTATTTATTTGGCCGGCCTGTATTTCGTAAACAGAAGCAGTAGGAACCTCAAGTGATTTCAAGTTGCTCAAGAAACACCTCGTATATATATATATATATATATATATATATATATATATATATATATATATATATATATATATATATATATATATATATATATATATATATATATATATATATATATATATATATATATATCGGATCTCGTTATATTCTGGTGACATATATATATATATATATATATATATATATATATATATATATATATATATATATATATATATATATATATATATATATATATATATATATATATATATATATATATATATATATATATATATATATATATTATAATATATATATATATTAATATATTTATATATAAATTTATATATATATATATATATATATATATATATATATATATATGTCACCAGAATATAACGAGATCCGCAAGTTAATAAATTTCCTAGGAAATTTATAAACCTTCGTAAGATAATAAACGAGAGATAAATTATATTATTTTACGCCCACATTTCCTCAAATTTATCAATTTGCGACGTCTCATGGTAAGTTTATAAACTAACGTATATCCATTCGTAAGATTCTAAACGGTGCGACCAATCACTTTTGCTTTTAATTTTACGCTTCTTTAAAATACGGCAAATAACACACTGCTCTCTGGTTGGTCGATGTTGACAGTGACAAAGCTTGTGTCCATAGACTTAGATACAATCAGACTTGCCAAACTATGAATTTATCAGTTTCTATTACCTACCTAACAGTATTTTTACTTTGAAACTAGGTAGGTACCAATAATACAGGGTTACTATTTTACATATCATGCTAATGACCCCTTCTTCACTCTACCAAAATAAAACAACAGAAATCGTGTTCTACGATATTGGAGAGGTTTTCAAAAAAGAAAAATTTTTTTCCTGTGTACATTCCGATTTTACTTCGTCAACAAATTTTTTAGCATTTACCGCACTATTTCGTATCTTCACCATTTTGGCTGTCCGCAGCTTCTAGGTTGTTCATTATAGGTATAATAGTTTAGTAACCTTAGCAAAATAAAACTATTTTCACAGTTCCAACACAGTTACAACATTAAAAACTTCACAAAAACACACGAGGAATCGGTTTGTTTATGTTCCGTGGCGAACAATTGCGGTGGATAGGAACTAGGTAGTAAAAGGAACACGTGACTTATTCAACCAATCAGAGCGCAGATGGCGTTTGGTTATTGCTTACTTATTATTTTACGCGTGAGTTCGGTAAGTTTATGAATTTGCGAAATTGTGGGCGTAAAATAATACAATTTATCTCTCGTTTAGAATCCTACGAAGGTTTATAAATTTCCTAGGAAATTTATAAGCTTGCGGTTCTTGGTATTTTCCGGTGACATATATATATATATATATATATATATATATATATATATATATATATATATATATATATATATATATATATATTTATTTATAAATAGAGAATGACAACTGCATTTCAATTATTTAATTCTAACTTGAATATTAATTTCGGTATAATTAAGGGGACCCCATTGTGATGTTACTGATATGAATTTCATATGCTTTCATTGAACTTCAATTGTAGTTTTTAAGTAGAATAAGTTATGATTTATGATAATATTATGATGTAGGTAGTTCTTTGCTTAGAAGTGTGATCAATTTGTCATAGTGATAATATAGCGTAGTTTGGTCGTATGCATGATATTAGAGGTGATTAGTTTATATTTTATTCAGCATATTGTTTTCTTTTGTTCGTAGTTACGGACGAAAGTATCGATTCAGTTAAACGATCATCAAGAGGCTCCATTGATGGTAAGTTGATAATGTTATCATTTCTGTTCGCTTAGGCTGTTAAAAGAGGAAACTAAGTAACATGATATCTGTTTCTTAGTATAAACTTAACAACGATAATTCAGAATTACTGTATAGCGTGGAGGCACCACCATCTATTCGAATATATGAAGATATCATCATTTTTCCATTTTTTGATTTTCATTTGACACTATATATATTTTTTTTTTATTTGGCTATATATATATATATTTATATATATATATATATATATATATATATATATATATATATATATATATATATATATATATATATATATATATATATATATATATATATATATATATATATATATATATATATATATATATATATATATATATATATATATACATATATAGGAGGAGGGTAATCGCTGAATAGTTAAGAGGAAAACTATTTGTAGGGACTGCAGCAATGTAAAAGGAAACACTTTGAAGTTTTTCCAAGCTTTCGGAATCGTTCATTCCATCATCAGGGAGAAGCTATCGTGAGGATGTTTACATAGTTGTTGATAATATGATATAAGAAAAATTGAAAATGATGCTATTTGTTAAATAATTAGAAAAGTTGATACATTTTTGAAGTTATAATAATTAAATTTCTGAACGAAATGACAAATCGGTGTCACTCATTTTTTTTATTTTCTTTTTCAAACTGAAATTTGACATTATTCCGTTACGTTAAATTAAAAATAAAAAAATTAGTGACACCGATTTGTCATTTCGTTCAGAAATTTAATTATAATAACTTCAAAAATGTATCAACTTTTCTAATTATTCAACAAATAGCATCATTTTCAATGTTTCTTATATCCTATTATCAACATATCAACATATCAACATAACATCCTCACGATAGATTCTCCCTGATGATGGAATAAACGATTCCGAAAGCTTGGAAAAACTTCAAAGAGTTTCCTTTTACATTGCTGCAGTCCCTACAAATAGTTTTCCTCTTATATACATATATATATATATATATATATATATATATAAGTATATAGTATATATATATATATATATATATATATATATATATATATATATATATATATATATATATATATATATATATATATATCCAGATAGAGAGACAGAGGAGAAGCCTTGAAATATTTTTCTTGAAAAATTCATATCCTTTCATTCAAGCGTTTGCTGGCTTCTAAATGGCTGAATTAGTTTTTGCGGTTTGAATTTTTATCGTCTCCAGATAAATATCGAAAGAATGGACGATCTAGTGTCATAGTACTGTATCACATAAACTCGTTGCTCTTTCGACTTAAATGTCATTGATTGGACAGAGTTTATTAAACAAAAGTAATACTTACAGTTGCCATGAAAACAAGAAGTAAGTTTTGGGACTATATTTGCAACTAAATCAACTTCTTTTGCAATATTTCTTTGAAACTTATATCTAAAATTTATATATATATATATATATATATATATATATATATATATATATATATATATATATATATATATATATATATATATATATATATATATATATATATATATATATATATATATATATATATATTTATAATATATATATATATATATATATATATATATATATATATATATATATATATATATATATATATATATATATATATATATAAATGCCACAAAATCAATTCAATGCCGTCTAATATTTCTCACTTTACAAGCAGAAAACTAGAAATGTTGTCCAAATTTTTATTATATATTGCTCAGCCTGCGAGAATGTTTCAGATCACATAATTATACGTTTTCCAGGTGGCGACCTGATGCGAGTCACGACGCCCACTGCCACTGAGAGAATGTTGCCCTGGAAACGGGATGAGGAGGAAAACTCAGCACCCTTGCAGCAGTCTGAATTTCCTGCTTGGGCATCCAACAAGGAGTATCTAGCCTACAATTCCCCGTCCGCTACATTTTTGGGTATAAAATATTCAGGCCCGGTTGTACAGTAGCGGTTTAAGCCATGGTTCTACTGAGCTAAGCTCAAGGATGAACTCGGTTCAATAATAGCTTTCAGTTGTACAGGTTATTTTTAAGACTAGCTTTACTAAACCGAGTTCAAGAAAATATGTGTTATGTTGGTATCGTTTGCACATGCGCTGTTAATTTTTTTGTCGTTGCTGAATGCAGAGCAGCAGCATTGCAGATATTCTGTGATTTATGTTAATTTGAATTTTGAAAACGGACACGGAACTTGTATGTTGCATTGTTAAACGGTACGCCAAGCTGTATCTTTTTAAAACGAATTAAATCCGAAAGTCTTACTCAGAAAAAATTAATTAATTAAAAATAGAGACAGATGGAATAATTGAGTGAAATAAGATACGAATGGAAAATTTATCAATAGAGAAGCATATTATGCTTTAAAAATTAAAAAGAATTTAAAATTACCAATGTTGATTTATTGTGTTGTATAATAGGTGGTTTTGTTAATAAAAAAGTTATATTTCAATAGTAAATGAAATAAAAGTACCTACTACAAAAAATTTTTTATGATTATGATATGGAATTCAAATTTTTATGCCCATCATTATGTAATCATTAGAAGAAGCTTACATAGGACACTAACATATATTTCTTAAATAAAGAAACAATTTATTACTACAGTTCTCTGAAGTAATTTATTAATTGATGCCTCACAACATTGTTAATATAATGAATATTGTTAGCATTCATGTGAGGTTGAAAATTTACATTATCAACAAAATTAACTGCAGTTTCTTCCATACAACAAAATGATCCATTCTATCTCTATATTTCTTTGGTTGTCTTCCAGCATTATTTAATACTTCTACTATTTCAGCAAAGTCCTCATCGTCTGTTAGTTCCTGAATTTTTATTTTAAATTATTTTGATAAAAATATAATCTAATATTATGATGATACCTCTACCTTTCCAACAATTTAATACAAGGAGTGAGGTTATATTATCTTTGAGCTCGGTTTAAGCGCCTGAATTTGATGGTTCAGCTGAACCGCATAATTTGACAGCCGGTGAACCAAGCTTTGCGTTGAACTAGCTCTGTGCAACGTTACAGTCTCATTTGAACCAAGTTCAACCTTGAGCTTGGCTTAAACCGTGACTGTACAACCGGGCCTCAATGCTCACAATATACTAAAGAAACTTCACAGAATGTTATATTACCAAACAATAGAAACTTTTTGGAACTACTCAAAATTGCTTAAAAATGTGTTGGTAAAATAATAACAAAGAAGGCTAAATAGTTTTAAAAATTTCAAGGGTTGATTAAAGTTAGAAGTTCTATTAGGGTGATTGGTCGTAGTCGAATGAAACTCATTATTCCATAAATAAATATTTGTGGAAAATCTTGTGCGTTTGGCAACTTCTCAAAAATGATTTATTTTCAGCGTATTCAAATATTTTCAGTTGGCCAGAATTTGATGTCTACTATCAAGGTACTTTATGTCTAATTTCTATTGTTCGTTCTAATACAACATTAGAATGAGATATAACAGTAATAATTATTCCCCTCCCAAAGAGTTATGGGGATGTTTTCCTATTGATTTATACTTAATCATTATTGTGAATATAAACCTGAGTTCAGTCACTAAAGATGATAATATATTATTTTTAAACGATGAACCTACAGTTTAACGTCAATTCCGAACGGCCATTGGACCTTTAAACTACTACATTATCCATCAAATTAATAACTAATTGATTGGGCCGATACTTGATGAAAATCCATTTTAATATTGTAAATAAAACTTCACAGTTTTGATTTTCACTATATTTTGTTAACATGACAATTGTTTCGCCAATACACAGTGGCTTCTTCTGATGTATAATAGGTATATACTAACTTTTACAACGAGAATATTGAAAGATGAAAGAAGGGAATATACAATAAGAATGGGGAACACCTAAACGTAATCACTTAGCAGGTAGAGAGTACAAACAGTTAATGACTTGGGAAAACACAATAGGCACAAATATTCAAATAGTTGATGGAATCCGTCGTTACTACGTGATAATTTAACATGATGAACAAAACTAAATTTAAATTTACTACGTTATTATCACAAATATTTATTTAACACTGCGATTGCAATTTCGGTCACTAGACCATCATCGGGCAGATTGAGTTAAGAACTGAATACAGAATAACTACAGATTTGCGCTTACGGGTGGGAAGGGATTATTGCAGGTACCTAAATAGACAAGAGGAACATATTTCAAGAAGGGCTAATCGAGTGAATTTCCCTAATTGGTACAATACAATGTTCTTAGAAAAGTCGTTATTGTTTGAATACACTAAATATAGGAGAATATATCAAGTCAATCTGGTCGTTCAGCAAGATATCTTTTGCATTATTATTGAGTTTAAAAATTTCTAATGATTCTAAGTAAGTAAGTTTGGTTCCTTTCGGTAATTTGTGCATGATTTGAAAATTATCTATTTGTGGAAATGGGTGGTGGTTTTCACGGCAATGATTTGAAAACGTTGAATCCGTTTTATTTTTCAAAAAAGATTGTTGGTGTTCTTTAAATCTTGTCTTGAACGATCGACCAGTCTGACCTATATATACTCCTTTACATACAGGACAAATCAACTTATAAACTCCTGAACTTTCAAATTTTGAAGTGATATCTTTGGCATTGAATAAAAATCCTGAGAGTTTTGTCTTAGGTTTGAAAGCAATTTTAATATTACATTTATATTAGGTAATATTAAAATTGCTTTCAAACCTAAGACAAAACTCTCAGGATTTTTATTCAATGCCAAAGATATCACTTCAAAATTTGAAAGTTCAGGAGTTTATAAGTTGATTTGTCCTGTATGTAAAGGAGTATATATAGGTCAGACTGGTCGATCGTTCAAGACAAGATTTAAAGAACACCAACAATCTTTTTTGAAAAATAAAACGGATTCAACGTTTTCACATCATTGCCGTGAAAACCACCACCCATTTCCACAAATAGATAATTTTCAAATCATGCACAAATTACCGAAAGGAACCAAACTTACTTACTTAGAATCATTAGAAATTTTTAAACTCAATAATAATGCAAAAGATATCTTGCTGAACGACCAGATTGACTTGATATATTCTCCTATATTTAGTGTATTCAAACAATAACGACTTTTCTAAGAACATTGTATTGTACCAATTAGGGAAATTCACTCGATTAGCCCTTCTTGAAATATGTTCCTCTTGTCTATTTAGGTACCTGCAATAATCCCTTCCCACCCGTAAGCGCAAATCTGTAGTTATTCTGTATTCAGTTCTTAACTCAATCTGCCCGATGATGGTCTAGTGACCGAAATTGCAATCGCAGTGTTAAATAAATATTTGTGATAATAACGTAGTAAATTTAAATTTAGTTTTGTTCAACAAATATTCAATATTACATCTAGAAAAGATTTAACAACGGTGAACCATTCATATCTAATTGGCCATTTAACAAATTATTGGATTGTTTCATACTATTAATTTCAACAGCTTGTAATAAATTTATAGCCTTTCTTTTCTATATGTAATATTTCAAATTCACTATTAAAAATATGATTTTTTTCTAGGAGATGTGATGCACAAGTAGAATCTAATTTTTCCTTGTCGTAACTTCTCTTATGTTCTGATATTATTTAAATTATTAACTCATATAGGTGACCCAACACTCAAAATTTCAACCTTCCTGTCAAATCGAAATTTGAAAATAGCATTCAAAACTCAGAATACCATTGGAAAATATATTAAAAATTCAAAAGATAAAACTACACAACAAAATAAATCAGGGATCTATAAGCTAACTTGTGGTTCATGTACCAAAGTAGGTATATGTTGGCTAAGCTGGCAGGAACTTTGGAGTTCGAATATCAGAACATAAAAGAAGTTACGACAAGGAAAAATTAGATTCTACTTATGCATCACATCTCCTAGAACAAAATCATATTTTTAATAGTGAATTTGAAATATTACATATAGAAAAGAAAGGCTATAAACTCAATTTATTAGAAGCTCTTGAAATCAAAAGTATGAAACAACCCAATTGTTTGTTAAATGGCCAATTAGATATGAATAGTTCACCGTTATTAAATCTTTTCTAGATGTAATATTGAATATTTGTGCCTATTGTGTTTTCCCAAGTCATTAACAGTTTGTACTTTCTACCTGCTAAGTGATTACGTTTAGGATTTCCCATTCTCATTGTATATTTCCTTCTTTCATCTTTCAATATTCTCGTTGTGAAAGTTAGTATGTATTATACATCTGAAGAAGCCGCTGTGTATTGGCGAAACAATTGTTATGTTAACAAAATATAGTGAAAATCAAAAACTGTAACTGTGAAGTTTTATTTACAACATCAAATCAATATTTGTAACCACTGAAACTCGAAAACTTCGAACCCAAAAAAAAAAAAAATATATGTTATATATATATATATATATATATATATATATATATATATATATATATATATATATATATATATATATATATATATATATATATATATATATATATATATAAATATATATATATATAAATATATATATATATATACAGGGTGAGTCATTGATATGGGAAAGCTTGATTGCACCTACACCGTGAATGATATCGAAACGAACCAAACGGTTCTGCAAATGTGAGGTCAGAGTGCAGTTCGTAAAATTATTTTGCCCTTTACAGGGTGTACCATTTTTACGGAGCAAATTTTAAGATACTTTTTTTAAAGGACACTCTATATATTTTTACACATATTTGAATTTGTCTTTTCTTGAGATTTGTAAATTCGTTGAGTTTTTGCAAATCGGTTCAGCCGTTCAGAAGTTATTCAATTTTTTCAGAAAATTATTGCCTTTGCAGGCATTTTTTAAAAAAATCGCAGGGCACTTGGTTTTTTTAATATCAAGTTGTTATTTGGACTGTGTTTGAGTAATTGTTCTGGGTATCTTTTGACGGAGAGATTATCTATTTTAATTGTGACATTACCTTACTGTGACACATTGATTTTGGTACACTTTGAAAGGCCATATCTTGATTTTTTCAAATGGCACTCTATTCATTTGATTACTTAGTCGCATTGAACATATCATTCTTCATCTTTTCTATGTTCATGTTTTTTTCCAAAAGTTGATGGTTCAGAAGATAATTCACATTTTCAAAAAAATCAACACATTATTTCATCTTTTAAACGAGTGACATGAAAAATAATAAATTCTGATAACAGACGTCAACGTAACTGCTACGGGCGTCAATTTCAAAGTTTGATGAGAAATTATTGAAAAAAAATTATAGAAGCTCATTACAGGGTGTCCCATTTTGGGTACATTTGAATGGTATATCCGTTATTTTTGAAGATAGAGGGTTGCGGTTTTCGCGACACTATGCTACTTTTTCGTAAAACTGAAGATGCCGTCAACATAATTTTAATAACTCGTTTAGTTTTTAAGATACAGGGCATTTTTGAAAATGTGGCATTTTGGGATCCCCGTCGTATCGCCGTTATCATTCTTATCAAAAAGGTAATATAAAATTCTTATAGATTTTTTTCCGTAGAATGCATTGGTGTAGATAATTTTTGTTACATATTTACTATTTTTGAGTTATAAAGCAATCTTATGTTTTTTTTAAATGGAATACCCTGTATATTTATAGACTATAAAATTTGTCTTTTTTTCACCTTTTCAGAAATATATGATAGTATAAACTTTTTCTCAGAAACGCGCAAATAAAAGACAATTTTCTGAAATTGAATGCATAAATCAATAGAAGGCCATAGATAACAACAATGAACAAGTGAAAGTCTGTTATCAGAATTAATTGTTTTTCATGTCACTCGTTTAAAAGATGAAATAATGTGTTGATTTTTTTGAAAATATGAATTATCTTCTAAGCCATCAACTTTTGGAAGAAAACATAAATATAGAAAAGATGAAGAATGACATGTTCAATGCGACTAAGTTATCGAATAAATAGAGTGCCATTTGAAAAAATCAAGATATGGCCTTTCAAAGTGTACCAAAATCAATGTGTGTCACAGTAAGGTAATGTCACAATTAAAATAGATTATCTCTCCGTCAAAAGATACCTAGTACAATTACTTAGACACAGCCCAAATAACAACTTGATATTAAAAATACCAAGTGCCCTGCGATTTTTTAAAAAAATGCCTGCAAAGGCATTAATTTTCAGAAAAAATTAAATAACTTCAGAACGGCTGAAGCGATTTGCAAAAACTTAACGAATTTACAAATATCAATAAAGGACAAATTTAAATATGTGTGAAAATGTATAGAGTGCTCTTTAAAAAAAGTATCTTAAAATTTTCTCCGTAAAAATGGTACACCCTGTAAAGGGCAAAATAATTGTACGAACAGCACTCTGACCTCCCATTTGCAGAACCGTTTCGTTCGTTTCGATATCATCAACGGTGTAGATGCAATCAAGCTTTCCCATATCAAAGACACCCTGTATATATATATATATATATATATATATATATATATATATATATATATATATATATATATATATATATATATATACATATACATATATATATTTTTTGGTGGATTCGAAGTTTTCGAGTTTCAGTGGTTACGAATATTAATTTGATGTTGTAAATAAAACTTCACAGTTACAGGTTACAGTTTTTGATTTTCACTATATTTTGTTAACATGACAATTGTTTCGCCAATACACAGAGGCTTCTTCAGATGTATAATACATACTAACTTTTACAACGAGAATATTGAAAGATGAAAGAAGGAAATATACACGGAGAATGGGGAAATCCTAAACGTAATCACTTAGCAGGTAGAAAGTACAAACTGTTAATGACTTGGGAAAACACAATAGGCACAAATATTCAATATTACATCTAGAAAAGATTTAACAACGGTGAATTATTCATATCTAATTGGCCATTTAACAAATTATTGGATTGTTTCATACTATTAATTTCAAGAGCTTCTAATAAATTGAGTTTATAGCCTTTCTTTGCTATATGTAATATTTCAAATTCACTATTAAAAATATGATTTTGTTCTAGGAGATGTGATGCATAAGTAGAATATAATTATATATATATATATATATATATATATATATATATATATATATATATATATATATATATATATATATACTATTATATGAAACAATTTTAAGTAAGAAAGAAAGTATTGTGTATTGTAGAATGCGTATGAGACAATTTATGAAAAACTATACAGTCAAATTTATTCTTACTTGGATGGATTTTATCCAAGTATATGTGTTTATAACGGCCTCATTAATTAAAAACTACAGATAATATTAAAGTAGGTTTGTAATCGTTTGTAATAAGATGATCCTTCGGAATATGTTTACGTTATAGAACTTCAAACTTATTCAATTTTCAGGAGGGATAGAAACTCATCGGTCGTCCGTGATAGGCCTCTTCAGGCGAGAGAGCATAAGCTCCGACCATTTCAGCAGTAATGACTCAACCCCAAGAAAAGAAAGACGTGGGTCATCAGGACTTCACATAACAACAGCGATGTTCGCAGACGATCCTGAACAAGATCCTCTAGGTGTTATCCAAAAGACATCTTCAGCTTCTAGTGCAATTCCTTCTTTACCTCAACCTCCGCAAACTCCAGGACAACGTCGGCAGAACAGAAGGGGCTCTGTACTAGAGCTAAGCGGGTGCGTTGATGTAGAAAACCTGGATAGTCATATCTGACATTATTTTTGGTCGAAGAAAATGTAAGAAAAGATGTTTGTTGATTTAGGTGTGGGTTTGCATATCTATCCTGCACGTCTGGTCTACTTCTTCAAATGCCTGTACAAAGTGGTTAACAACTAACAGCTATATCATCTTTTACTAATATAATTTAAATATGCCTTTATGAACAGGCATAGATATTCTTTTTTCATACTAACCTGTTACCTGCTAAATACATTTATCTATATCCTCTTAGTCGTATTTTCCCCAAAATGATAGACTATTATAATGTATCGAAAGTGCGGGAGTGGTTTTTATATCCATATACTTATATTGAATTTTTCAAAAGTTTTGAGAAAATCTCGAAATTCATGACGAAACTTTAACTGTTTTATAACTCAAATGGCCTGTTATTGTTAAGAAAAGCCAAATAAATTACAATACAACATAGTGTAGTCAACAAGTGCTTTTTTGTTCAATTTTTTTCGGCAGTCTCGGAAAAATATGAGCAAGGTGTCATTCGATTCGGAATAGAATGTAAGGTACCTGAGACAAATAAGGCCCACCTAAGGCAAAACATTTTTTTTTACTAAAAACGACATACAAAGGAAAATAAAAATATATTGAACAACAAACTCATATTATATTCTAAGTAAAACATTAACTAAAACAAGTTAAAGAAGATGTAAAATAATAAAAATCATAGTTTCTAAAAACCATTTAAATGGGCCTTATTTCAGCCAATGATAGTAATAAGGCCCGTATCATATAAATGTAATAAAAGGCTACAAACTAAACAGAAAAGCATTTGAATAATGTATTAACAGAGTTTCAACTAAAAATAAAGTTCTGGTAGGTACTCAAAAAATTGTTAGGCATCACATACGATGCAAATATAGTCGTCATCATCAGACGGTGAATACCCTAAACATTCTTCGTGGGCCCATGTGTTGCAGATAAGGCAGCGCCTCATATCTTTTTCACGGGATTCCTGGCAAAGTGGACAGTACCATAATAAATTACTTTTATTCACCTTGCCTATGTAAAAAGTTTACGTGGGCCTTATTTCTAACATGCACTATTTAAGGTTAGGCCACTGTTACAAAAAAAGCAAAAGAAAAATTTCGAAATTTTTGTTAAATATCAACTCGTAAAATGTGCAACTTACCAATAGAAGTAAACCACCACTCGCCCAGTTGAAATTATGTCATGGAGAAAGTCTTCATTTTGTGAAAAATTTTGTAAAACATTAGACTTTGCGCGGGATGTCCAACAAGTGGCACTTTTGTCTTTTCTCCTTGAGTGAAAGCGTGTGGTCCGCGCGCTATCTAGGTAAAATTACTTGGAACTATATCCGAACCGATTGGTGGATATTATAGTTTGAGTTTGTTTGTAGTTGTATTTTTCTGGAAAGTGGGCCTTATTACCTGCTGGGCCTTATTTGTCTCAGGTACCTTAGATATTTTTTGAAAATACAGTTCCGCTATCGAAAATTGTAAAAGTTTTAAACAATTTAGTGGAAGATAAATAGAGGGGTTTGGTTTTCTGCGAATAACTCAAAAACCAATTGAGATTTTTGATATCTAAAAAAATATTCAGAAAGTGGAGGAAATTTCCTATAATAAAGTCTTGACTCCCGAAACAGTAGGATCAATATTTATAATTTTCTCAGAGGGGTAAAAATACGACCGAAAACGGGTAATCTGGCTTGCACAAGTTATGCTCATTTTGGACACTTTAACAATAAATATTATTTAACCATATTAAATACAAAAATTTTTGTACAAAAAAACTGAGGCGCTTACTGGATAGATGAATGAACAATAATTCGGTGGCAACAAATTTTTATCACAATTTTTCAATTAGTTATGCAATTGTTAATTATTAAATTTTCTGGGTTTGAACATGAAAATTGTAAGTGTTATAACTGTTCAACTATAAGTTTGAAATTTTTTCCTTTCTTAGAGCTATTTTTGGAAGGCTTCAGAATAGATCTCCGTAGAAAAAATTGATGAATTTCAATTTTTCTGTTTTTTACTAAATAATCTACGTAGTTGCAAAAAAAAATATTTTAATATATATAAATATATATATATATATATATATATATATATATATATATATATATATATATATATATATATATATATATATATATATATAATATATATATATATATATATATATATATATATATATATATATATATATATATATATATATATATATATATATATATATATATATATATATATATATATATATCAAAGAATCTTTTTTTATAAGCGGAAGCTGCATAAAAATGGTTTTTTTAAATTTTCGTGTCCTATTGTACGAAAAACTCTTATGAACAAATGCAATTGTTTATAGGGGAATTGAAAAAAAAATTTTATGATTAATTAATTTTTTAAATTTTGCTACTATGTAAATTATTGATAAAACACTTAAAAATACAATTTTTCAAATTTTTTTAACGGTGATTTATTTAGAAGCATTTCAGAACCAGTTCCAAAAAAGATAAAAAATTTCAGATTCACAATTCAACAGTTATCACACTTGCAATGTTCTTGTTCAAGCAGCATAAAATTATTGATTAACTATTGTATATCTAATTGAAAAATCGCGATAAACATTTTTTGCCACCGAATTATTGTTTATTCAACTATCCAGTTAGTGCCTGAGTTTTTTCATTTCTTGATTTTTGTATTTAATATGGTTAAATAATGTTTATTGTTAAAGTGTCCTAAATGGATGTGTTTTGCGCAAGCCAGATTAGACGTTTTCGGTCGTATTTTTACCCCTATGAGAAAATTACAATATTGATCCTACAGTTTCGGCATTTGAAACTTTCTTCTAGGAAATTTCCTTCTCTTTTCGAATCTTTTTTTAGATATCAAAAATCTCAATTGGTTTTTGAGATATTTGCAAAAAACCATACCTTTCTTTTTTTCTTTCAGTCAATTGTTTATAACTTTTACAATTTTTTCGAGCGGAACTTCATTTTTTCTATTCCGAATCGAATGACACCTTGCTCATATTTTTCCGAGACTGCTGAAAAAAGTTGAACAAAAAAGCACTTGTTGACTAGACTAAACACAGGCAAGAATAACTGAAACCAAATGAGCTGATATTTGGTAACTATCAATCTTTGGGGAAGGAAGGGGGAGATGCGAGGAGGTGCACGAGCTGAGAGGTTTCAAACCAATGGCAAAAATTGTAGAAATTATTTGGAGAGAACATATTCTTCTTCTAGGGTTTTTTAGAGATTTTTGCTCCTCCAAACTTCTTCAAAATTGAGTTGAGAGTGTGTAGGCACGTGGTTAAAGTTTAAAGTAGAGATTTCATGTTTTTTCGTACCTCCAAACTATCTTAGATGGTTGAAATTTCGTACGTGAATTGATTCAGAATTATGACATATTTGCTTTGTAACAACCGCCTTTTCAATGTAGAGATTTTTTATGTTGTCGTAGAGGTTTAGCTCTCCTCCACAGCACCTCCAAATTTTCTCAGGAATTCAAAAATTTGTATGTAAAGGTGCAACAAAAATGAGGGGAAAATACGACCTTACTGATCGAGCTCTGCTGTTCGAGATTTTCTGTTTTCACTGTGTTTGAAATGTAGTTACATCTTAAATAAATATAAGTTATTTACATCTGAATCGAACATATACTTCGGCCAATTTTATACTTTAATTTCATATTCACAGTGTACATATCCTCATAAAAAAATTTCTCAAACTCAAATGCGTACAGGCTGTCCCATTTTCGATGTCCTTACGGGGTAACTCGGTTATTTTTAAAGATAGAGATTTGCGGTTTTCGCGAACGTTGGCTACTTTTTTGTGAATCTCACGATACCGTAAACAAAATTTTCATAGCTTGCTTCGTTTTTGAGATACAGGGCGAAGTTGAAAATATTGCATTTTGGCCCCCGCCTTGTATCACAGCTATCTTTCAACTTATAGGAAAAGTGAAAACTGTGTTTTATACACTTTTTTACGTAGAATCCAGTGGCGTAGTGAGATTTTTGAAATGAGCTGTCATTGTTCAGATATAACCCAAAGTTATATTTTTTTTAATGGGACACTCTATATATTTTTCCATATTCAAAACATAAATGCTTTGAGCTCTTTAAAAATATATAATACTTTTATAATATTTCAAGTATTAGCCCTGTATTTAGATAAATTTCATTTTTGTTATAGCAAGTCAAGACAAATATCACTTTAGTAGAACTTTTAGCGCAATAAACAAATATCACTCTCATTTATATATGGTAGCATGGAAAGTATTCATTAAAAAAATATTATTTAATATAAGTTACTAAACAAAGAATAATTTAAAAATTATTATAACAGAAATTAAAACTTATATGAAACACTGCTACAAAACAAAGCTCTATTATTTTTCGGTTGAAAATATTTCATGAATATTGTTCAAATTGCTGTCCATTCTGTTGAAGACACAACCGACATCTTCTGAGGATAGCGTCAATCGACCGCAGTAACAACAAAGGTCTTATGCGTAAGAATTCGAAAGCTTCTCTCGTGGCATTCATGAGAGCATCTCGATTTTCTTGCCGCGTATGGTTTATTTTATTTTTCATAAAGCCCCATATGAAAAAATCTAATATCGATAAGTCAGGGGACCTTGGTGGCCAGTTAATGGGACCATTATTACCAATCCACTGGTTTTGGAATCTTTCATTAAGAAAAGCCCTAACGGGACCTGCGTTATGACAAGGTGCGCCATCTTGTTGGAAATAACTGTGTCTGTATTGAGCCAACGGAATTTCGTCAAGTAGTTCACAAAGACAATCATCCAAAATTTCCAAAATGCGGTATGCCAATCTTCCTCTAAAAAAGAAACAAGATACATTGAAGCCGCGAATCTGCCTTGCTGTTGACGAGCCACCGTAACGTGCTCATTTTCATTTGACCAATAACGATGATTATTTCGATTAAAAATGCCAGCGCTACTTATATAGCTTTCATTCTCCCGTCTTTTGTATATACCAACTACAAAACTCAATGCGCTTCTCAGCATCACCTGGGTGCAGATGATGTATAGTTTGAGGTATGTAGGGGGTATATTTATGCATTTTCAATATCTTCGAAACTCTTGTCTTTGGAATGCCAATCGAATCTTCAATTTCTCTGCAAGAAGTATTTTTGTTCTCTTCTACCTTTGCGAGGACACTAATTTCAACATCTTCAGCATTTTCTTTCCTATAACTTTTTGGTCTAGGCTTTTCAAAAGATCCAAAATTTTCCAAATTTCTTTTTAGTCTGCCAAATATTCTCCTACTCGGTTGTCTCCTTTCAGGAAACCTAAATTTCCTATCTTATTATCTTACTGACACCCAGTAAATGGGTAATAGTAAATACCTTTCAACATAGAGGTCCATCGCTTGATTTGGATTGAAACCTACTTGGTAATATATCCCAACCATATATATAATTTTTCGTAATTTTGATATCTTGGATTATCATTCGCCATTGTGAGAAAAATTTGTTAACTTTGACAGGTAGGTGACAGGACCTATATACATTCTGCACTTGCTCTTTTTCCATAGCTACCTACTAATTAGGTCCACAGCGTTTATGGTCGATAAAGAGTGTTTCATAAGAGTTTAAATTTATTGTTTTGTCAAATTATTTAGTGACCCATACTGAATAATATTTTTTTAATGAATAGGTACTTTCCATGCTACCATATACGAATGAGAGTGATATTTGTTTATTGCGCTAAACGTTCTACTAAAGTGATATTTGTCTTGACTTGCTATAACAAAAATGAAATTTATCTAAATAAAGGGCTAATACTTGAAATATTATATAAGTATTATATATTTTTAAAAAGCTCAAAGCATTTATGTTTTGAATATGGAAAAATATACAGAGTGTCCCATTTAAAAAAATATAACTTTGTGTTATATCTGAACAATGATAGCTCATTTCAAAAATCTCACTACGCCACTGGATTCTACGTAAAAAAGTATATAAAACACAGTTTTTATTTTTCCTATAAGTTGAAAGATAGCTGTGATACAAGGCGGGGGCCAAAATGCAATATTTTCAACTTCGCCCTGTATCTCAAAAACGAAGCAAGCTATGAAAATTTTGTTTACGGTATCGTGAGTTTCACAAAAAAGTAGCCAACGTTCGCGGAAACCGCAAATCTCTATCTTTAAAAATAAGCGAGTTACCCTGTAAGGACATCGAAAATGGGACAGCCTGTACATAGAAAACTAAAAAACACAACAAAATTTATTTTTGAAACATTCCCAATCTAGCCTAAAATATAACGTCATCACATTAGTGATGACAATATACAAAATAATACAAATAAGTAATTAAAAGTTTAATCTGCTTCTGATATTGGGAAAAAATTATAATTTCAATGTCAAGAATTAGGTACATGGATTCTTAGAAATTTGATATCGATAAGAATTATCAAGAGAGGATTAATTACAGGGGTAGCCCCAAAAGTACCCGACCTAACCAAGAAAGCACACAAACATTTATGTAAAATATACGTATTTCTCAGCTGTCTCCTTTCATTCCGACTCGCTTTTCACAACAATACATGAAGTCTTGGATAGTCTATTATAATAAAATTTGCTAATCTCCACAAAATAGCCATTTACCGCAGACTCCGCTTCTTCATTTTTCAAATTTCGAAAAGGAAAATTATCCAAGGAGGCTAAACCGGACCAGTGGGAATAATTTCGTTGACTTTGAACGTCGCTATAACGGATGTTTAAACTAGTGCATTTTCTCTTGATCAAGCAAAACTTTTCCTTTTCCAAAAAAACTCTCTCAAAAGGATCAACCAAGCCCTTAAACTAAGGTTGCCAACTCTCGAATGAATTTTATGAAGTCGAATAGAGGGGGTGAAAGAGAAGAAAATGTCAATCATTTATTAATTTTATTAACTTTGTTTTTGAGAAGCATCTAATATTTGGAGATTTTTTACCACAAATTCATAATCATTAAAAATCGAAGTTTGTTAGTAAAGCGAGGGTTACGTATGATTTTAGAAAAAGACATTATTGCACCCCGGAAGGTTAACCATTATTACCGTAGTCTCCCTGGCAATCCGGGAAGGTTGGTAACCCTACCTTTAACTAAAAAACATTGACAAAAACTTGATTGAAATATCTTTGTAGGCAAAAGTGGCACCTACTAACTATTAGTATTTGTGCTCAATGTTTTCCTTCATGCCTTTCGGACAACTACTGCTGATTGCTTTCTTTCATTTGAAATATATAATATAACTGCTTCAAGATTTCATATCTGCTTTTTGTCAGAACACGGACATTTCTTTCTTTACTTTTACAGCTGATTCCTTTCTAACCTTTTATAACAATAACTGTTTCATATCTGCATTTTGTCAGAACACGGACATTTCTTTCTTTACTTTTACCTACAGCTGATTCCTTTCTAACCTTTTATAACAATAACTGTTTCATATCTGCATTTTGTCAGAACACAGACATTTCTTTCTCTATTATTTCTTTTTTTGTCCTCAGATCTATAACACGAGATTCCATACCCGAGGAAAATTCAAACCTTAAAGGAGCGGCGAAGAGGCCTTCATGGTTTACATCCGGCAATCAATCAAAAGTCAACCTCAAAACACAGCCAAGCTTAGGAATAACATTAATGGGTTATGTCCCGTCACCCTCTCCTGAATTAAGTGATACCGATCGTTCAGGAGAAGATGATGATATTGAATGCCTTATGAAAGTTTAAATAAGCAATCGTCCTTAGCGGTGATATACATTAATCAGATTCAATGTTTTGAGGAATTAATGAACTGTGTTATGAAATATTCACAGTAAGAGTGGAAGTTATTTCATTAATTTCGACCAATATATTTTAACATTTTTTAATTTGCAAGTAATTCTTCAGTAGGAATTCCAGGAGCACCTTTATTCAACTGAAGAAATCAACTTCCATAGCAAAATGCTCCAGTGACAGTAACTTCAGCAGAATGAGGAGGTTGATGGTTTAGCATTTTGGGATTTTCACGCTTCTGGCTGCGAGAGCCAGCCCAGCAAGTAACTTTTACTTACATTAGATCGAACAGAAGCAGATGAAAGACATCTCATGTAGGGACGGATGGACAATATGGGATTTAACATTATGAAACCGTAAAATTGTATATTTGATGAACGTGAATGAAAAGAAAATCAATTATTTTTCGAAGCGATTTCAGGAGGTTTGGGTGAAATAGAATTCAAAATAGTAAGAATTTCTATAATATAGATATTATAAATGCAAAATAGTTGGTTAAAATTATTATTCTGAAATCATGTAGAATCTCCAGAAACATCATTTCTTGACAAAACATTTTGCTAGCCCCGATTTTTCAACAAAAATTAAGGTAATTTCAACTGTTACAATTACACTATTGTACAGATGGAATATATATAAATTTTTGCCATGCCATTTCATCCAGTAACTATTATTTTCTATTCTCTCTCTCTCTCTCTCTCTCTCTCTATATATATATATATATATATATATATATATATATATATATATATATATATATATATATATATATATATTTATATATATAGAGAGAGAGAGAGAGAGATGGAATATATATATAAATTTTTGCCATGCCATTTCATCCAGTAACTATTTTTTTCTATTCTCTCTCTCTCTCTCTCTATATATATATATATATATATATATATATATATATATATATATAGAGAGAGAGAGAGAGAGAATAGAAAATAATAGTTACTGGATGAAATGGCATGGCAAAAATTTATATATATATTCCATCTGTACAATAGTGTAATTGTAACAGTTGAAATTATATATATATATATATAATATATATATATATAATATATATATATATATATATATATATATATATATACTTTACATATATATATATATATATATATATATATATATATATATATATATATATATATATATATATATATATATATATAAATATATATATATATATATATATATATATATATATATATATATATATATATATATATATATATTATTTATTCGAATTGTTGTTGCCTGTGAACTATTTCTAATCTCTTGATAATTATTAGCAATAACAGGACATTCGTGGGGAAACGTCAACTTTTTAATAACATCGAGTTTTTTAAGATTCAACAAGCCTGTTATTGCTAATAATTATCAAGAGATTATATATATATATATATATATATATATATATATATATATATATATATATATACATTGAAAATGAATATTTGCGCGCTTAAAAGGTGCAAGGTGTACGATGAAGATAAATAATACCTATGTTGGGAAATTCATTTGAAAAATTGATGATTAATCAAATCAATCCTCCAGCACAGCTAGTTTCGTGAGAACGAAAAGGAATTTCATCGTTCAAGGTAGAATGTTAGAAAATTTGACATCGGTACTACACGATTGGAATACTAGATCGTCTATTTCGCTCGTCAAAGAGCTCAGTAGTGTCATTAATTTTTCAAATGAATTTTCGAAAGTATTATTTTATATATATATATATATATATATATATATATATATATATATATATATATATATATATATATGTAAAGTGTATATACCTTATACATATTTCTAATAGTAATTTCTGCATTTGAACTATAATATATTTATGGTTGCTCCTTAGGAGTGAAAAAACTGCCAATTGTTTTTACATTTCTTCGTACATGATCAAATTGTCTTGTTGTATCTACAGATTTATCCTTTTCAGAGGAAATGAAAATAAATTATGATTTACAGCGAATACCATTTCAGTATGTTAGTTTCACCATGAATGATTTGAGAAAAATTGGCCAATAAACTTTTTGAAACCTGTGGACATAAAATGAAGTTTGGGTTGAATGTAGTATATATAACATTTCTAGTCAATATTAGTTATATCACCTGCTTAACATGTAAAAGTTATAGGTAGTAGACACTGAAAAATGAACTTCCGAGTAGCTAACATAATTTCAAAATATAGATACCTCATAATTTAAAGGTTTAAGGCTAATGTTATTAGAACAGACAAAAACTACAGTTGAATGACTATTATCAAATATCAATAGGTACATAAATTTTAATTTGTGCTCTATTGCTTAAAGTAGCTCCCCTAAATTTGGGAATAACATTTTTTTTATAGTCATGCATACATTTAAAATTATATTTTTTTTAACTTATGAATTTGTCCAAAAAGTTTGTAATAGGTACTCAAAATGTTAATTATTTTGTTAATATTATATGAAAAACATTTGCACATACATGGTCCAAGAAACCTTTTTTTTGGAACTAACTGTCAAAGGTGGTCAAAACTAAATATTCAAAAATATTTCACAATTCAAAGCATTCCTAGGTTAACTTAAAAACTTGGTACTATAAAAGGCCAATTGTCCATTGTACAAAATTTCTTAGCCTCATTTTCTAAATAATATTTCACAGTATAGTCAAAAATTGAATTCAATAGTCGTTAATAAATTTTTTTGAAGGTACCTTGTATGTGACACCTCAGCCTCTTTAACAAAAGTCTTCAAGAGAAATGATACAGTGGTTTGCAGTGCGAGTTAATATGAAGGTTTACAGGACCATGTATGTACACTAATGCTGTAAAAAATCATCAACTAAATTTCCCTAAAAACAGTTTATGCTTAAATTCCATATAGTTCTAAATATAAATTTAAACTTTCAAAGATATCAATAGTATAGGACAGAATGTAAGCTGAAATGATTGTGCCTCGTTGAAATATGATAGATAATACTTAATAGTTATTTTGATGGCATTTTTTTCTATGTATATTATATACTTAGCAATTCAAGAAAACTATGTTTGTTTTGTTGTTAGACGATCTTGTATATATATATAAATAAATGTATTTTTACATCCGACAATACAAAAATAAGGTTGAATGTGATCAAATACGAATATAATGATAGTTGTTGAACCTATAATAATAAAACAGTTAAATCTTTTCTTCTCACATAACTTTCAACCTTTCCATCCTAGAATATTTACCAAGTTTGAATTGATACAGTTTCACACAATTTTTCAGGATTATCAACTCTCCAGTATTTAAAATTTTATAAATATTAAATTTTCCATTATTGTAATTGTGAATAATTCAGTTTGGACAAAGAATCTCAATAATGTAGAAGGTAGCTGAAGGAATATACTTCCAAATTCCACAAAGTCACAGTAAGCACCAACAAGCCAGAAAAATAATTTCAAATCATCTAGCAGAAATTCACATAAAATACTGATCTCCAGTTTCCTCGAAAAGGACTAATGCTGAATAAAAATGGATAATTCCAAATGATGCCAGGAAAAATAGTTTCTTGTTTTATCATTTTCACATATGTTAGCCACTACATCTCGACAAATTTTATCAAAAGGGGAAAGTTTATTCGAACCATTTCTTAGATTACTATGAAAATATTTTACAATAATCATGAGATGATCGCAATACACAGTAACTCCAACATTTCAAAATTAAATAACAATTTATCGACATTATAGCAAAGATTGATTGTTATTATTCAGAAGAAATTAATAAAACTTTATTCATGAAACTGAATAAAACAAATATAAAAATCAATAAGTTTTTAAATTTACATCTAAGGACATGGTGAAGAAGTCCAACAGATACCTAAGTTTTATTTCAAAATTTTGAAGCACTCTTCTAATTGTATTAAGCTTTTATCTATAGAAGGCACAGTTCTGATAATTATGTATAGAATCTGCTGAAATAGATATAGGGACATTGGAACATACCCAAACTAATTTATAATAATATTATATTATCTCCTCGAAATACATTGCAATCCTAAAATTTTTCATCATTCTGGAAATATTAAGTTGCTTCGAGATTGACATGAAGCAGTTTGTTGATTCTCAGACTTCTGTTTTCAAGCAAATATCTGAAACAAATGGAATTAATTGTTAAAAGTAAAATATACAATAATGCATATATATGAATAACATCAATATGTTTGGAGACAAAGTATCTATGACAATCAACAAATCCAACATAGCTGTTCAGGTATGTTTTTTAGGGACTGGTATTTGTATTCATTTACTCTAAATGGTGATTCAGTATAGGACCCCATTTGGAAAATCAATAGAGATCGTTTGTTTGCTCTACATGTCTTAGATATTGCATAAAGTAATATATAGTCTTTATCATTAACTAATGTCAACTCAAATCTGCAAAATCTTTGGCCAAATATAT